>JAVTVJ010000084.1:1914710-1941082 GCA_034509425.1 Eopsaltria australis | reverse complement strand
AATTCTTACTGCGCCATCGGGAGATGGCGGCAGGGGAATTTTCACTGCGCCACGGTATACCGTTGAATTAGTTTTGCCGCAATGCAGAATTCAGGGCGCATGCGCGGGAGATCGCAGCGGGAACCCCCTAACCCCCTTCCCTAGCCCTACCCCCTTGGCGTCGATTGGTCACGCGTCGGTCCCACCCTCTGCGGCCGGCGATGTCAATCCTACGGGTCCCCTCCCTCCTTCCCAGCTCCACCCCCCAACACCCTCCACCCCTGCCGTCGCGCACCCCGCCCACCTCCCTGTCTCCTCCCCTGGGAACCCCGCCCCCCTTCCACTTTCCCACGCCCAGGCTTTCGGTTCCCGCGGGTCTACACCGGAAGGGGGTGTGCCTGAAGCCTATAGCCAACAAGCCTTGGCAGCAGCCTTGCCCACACCCATTGTAGCACCAGTGACATACAATAGGACAGGTGCCAATCCCAGATGGGAGCCTCTCCCACAACAAACGATAAAAGAAATCTGTAAAGCCTCAAAAGAATTTGGGAGAGATTCAGCATATTTTAAAGGACTTATAAATGCAACCTTTAAAACATCTGTCTTAGTACCTGATGACATCAAAACGCTGATGTCAAGTCTTTTAGTTGAGAGTCACTAATGGATATGGGACAAAAGATGGAGAAGAGAATTAACAAAGTTGCTTGAATCATATAAAGGTGACCCAAATAAAGCCAATATTACTATAGACCATCTTGTGGGGGAGGGGAATCAATCCAAACCTCGTGACCAAGCAAATAACATTCCAGAAGAAATACTAAGGGATGTACAGTTAGCAGCAAAAAACATTTTGTTCACCATGTCTATTGACATGGGGCCTCCAGTTAGTTACACAACGATCCGGCAAGGCCCGGATGAGAATTTCACAGCCTTTGTGGATCGCCTCAGGGAGGCGATGAGTAAAGCTATCATCAATCCAGTGATGCTGAGAGAAATGCTAACTGAATTAGCTAAAGAAAATGCGAATGAACAGTGTAAACGAGTTATTGAGATGTTTCCCATTGACCCCCCACCAACGATTGAGCAAATTACAGAAAAGTGTGCACAAATTAAACCACGTGTACCAGGGAATGAATCAAAAATGTGTGGACATAAATGTAAAGTGACATATCCAGTAGAAACTCAATATACTAAGGAGACATCAAAGACAAATGCAGGTCAACAAGAACCAAAGTGTTTCAATTGTAATGGAACTGGACATTTTGCAAAGGACTGTAAAAAACCAAAACTAAATAAGAATAAGACTCAAGCTAACAATTCTGCCAAGTCTTTCCCACCAGCACCACAACCGCAAGCGCCACCAAATCCTCCGCCGTGGGGATGGTACCCACCAACGATGCCAGGGTGGATCCCTCAAACACCATCACCCTACTGGTCGGGAAACCAGGATGGGAGCGCGAAGCAGCCTCGCGCTCCTTCAACAAATTAAGGACTGCTACCTCTGACGACACTACACCATTAGAGCCTAGAAACATCCAACACCAACAGCTTTATCCAGGAGACTTATCACCTACACCATTTGAGAGACTCCAAATGGTGAGTGCTTTTGTTGAACATATAACGCGTGATGACACCCAACGTGTTCCTGCGACAATTAAAAATCCACCCATGTCACCCGTGACTGTATTAATTATTGGTGACTCCAATAAGAGTCCACCGGGGATCTTTGTGATTCCTGAAGTTAAGACTTACGCACCGGGTAAGAACATTGCAGTGACCATACAACCCAACCACATACCATGGTTTCTTCCAAAAGGTACCTGGCTGGCACAAGCGATTGTGCTGCCCGAGAATATACCTAGAAATGCTCGCACACCGTGTGTGTGGTGGACAAGTGTTGTGGGAAAAGACAAGCCTGTTTTTCAATGTAGACTGCGAAACGGGCATTCCGAAATGGATCGAGTGGGAATGCTAGATACAGGCGCCGACGTCACTGTTATAGCAGAGACAGAATGGCCAGCGGAATGGGGAACAAAACCTTCCCCAGGAAACTTAGTTGGAGTGGGTGGCCAAATTACCCCCAAAAGGAGCCTCACAAACATCTCCATTGAGGGTCCGGAAGGACGGGTAGCTTGCGTAAAACCCTATATTGTCCCCTCAGGTTTTACGTTATGGGGACGGGACGCGATGGCACAATGGGGTGCGAGACTAGAAATTCCTTTTACACCCCAGAATTTCTAGTCGGGGCCACTGCGGCGCGCTCCACCCCACCTATCAAGTGGCTCACTGACACACCGGTGAGGGTGGAGCAGTGGCCCCTCAGAGGAGAGAAGTTGCGCGCCCTAGAAGACCTTGTTGCCGAACAACTGGCTCAGGGTCACATTGTGCCATCGTCCAGCCCCTGGAACACTCCAGTTTTTGTTATCAAAAAACCAAAAAAGAACGAGTGGCGGCTGCTACAAGATCTAAGAGCAGTGAACAAAGTGATGGAGGAAATGGGCCCCCTCCAACCAGGTCTCCCATCACCTGCAATGTTACTGCAGAATTGGCCTCTAGCTATAATAGACATTAAGGACTGCTTTTTTAGTATTCCTTTGCACCCTGACGACGCGCCGAAATTTGCATTTTCAGTGCCTTCCATAAACCGGGAGTCACCGATGAGACATTATCATTGGCTCGTATTGCCTCAAGGAATGAAAAATTCCCCAGCAATTTGCCAATGGTATGTCTCGGAGGTGCTCTCCCCGGTTAGGAAAACCTTTCCACAGTCAAAGATTTATCATTATATGGACGATGTACTAGTGTGCTCACCTCACCGAGAGACTCTAGACTCTGCCTTAAAGGAGGTTGTCAAGGCCATCGAGGACGTGGGAATGCAAGTACATCCCGAAAAGATACAGAGGATGCCACCTTGGAAGTACTTTGGAATGAAGATCCAGGAGACAACGGTAACACCGCAGTTGCTGAAGTTAGAGCAGCATCCGTCAACTTTGCGCGAACTTCATCAACTGTGTGGATCGATAAACTGGATCAGGCCGCTCCTCGGACTGAAAACTTCAGAGTTGTCACCTTTATTTGAGCTGCTACGAGGAGGACAAGCCCTAGACGCCCCAATAGCAATGACACCAGAGGCCGAACAAGTCATCAAGAAGGTAATGTTTACGATCACCACCAAACACGCACACAGAATTAACCCGATTCTCCCGTACCGATTTATGGTACTGGGAAAGACACCAAGGTATTATGGTCTCATTTTTCAGTGGGACGAGGGGGTCAAGGAGTCGCTCCTAATCGTGGAGTGGATTTTCTTGCCTCACACATCGTCCAAGACAATAACAAGGCCACAGGAAATGGTGGCCGAGCTGATCATTAAGGCTCGGCACCGGCTCCGTGTACTAGCAGGATGTGATTTTGCGTACATCCAAGTTCCTTGGAAGCAGAATAGTTTTGAAGAAGTGCTCAAAGAAAGTGAGGACCTCCAGCTTGCCCTCGAAAATTACTCAGGCCAAATTGGCAACCAAAAGCTAAAACACCAATTGTTCAATACTGAGTTTAAATTGGCTCCTGATGTGGCTCAAAGTAAAACACCAATTAAGAATGCTCTAACCGTTTTTACAGATGGCTCTGGCTCTTCTCATAAGTCAGTGTTGACTTGGAGAGATCCAGAGACCCTCCAGTGGGACGAAGAAGTTCAGATAGTTGAGGGTTCCCCTCAAATAGCTGAACTAGCTGCTGTAGTTAGAGTGTTTGAGAGGGTTGAGGAACTGCCACTCAACCTCGTAACTGATTCGGCATATGTGGCAGGAGTAGTTTCTAGAGCAGAGCATTCCTTACTGAGAGAGGTCCCAAATAAAAAATTATTTGGTTTGCTTGCGCGGCTCGTAATGTTATTGTCCCACCGCCAGCATCAATATTTTGTGATGCACATAAGATCACATTCTGGCTTGCCAGGTTTTATATCTGAAAGCAATGCGAGAGCCGATGCTCTGGCGATGCCTGTGATGAAGTGTACCGTACCTGACACATTCGCACAGGCTCGCCTTAGCCATCAATTCTTTCACCAGAATGCGCCAGCACTCCGTAGGATGTTTCACCTATCCTTGGAGCAAGCTAAGGCAATAGTGGCCACATGTCCATCATGTCAGTCCTATCAAATACCTACATTCAATGCAGGAGTCAACCCTAGGGGGTTGAACTCCAATGAGATTTGGCAATCTGATGTCACCCATTTTACACCTTTCGGGAAGTTGAAATATATACACGTGTCAGTAGACACATTTTCAGGCGCTCTCTTCGCCTCGGCTCATGCCGGAGAGAAGGCGAGAGATGCAAAAAAACATTTTACTATGGCATTTGCAGTTTTGGGAATTCCAAAACAGATTAAAACAGACAACGGACCGGCGTATGTATCTGCCTCCTTGCGTCAGTTTTTTCAAAACTGGGGAGTAGAACGTACGACCGGAATTCCACATTCTCCGTCGGGACAAGCGTTAGTTGAGAGGAAACATCAAGATATTAAACGCATCCTTACACAGCAGCGGGGAGAGGCAGGAGAGAAGTCGCCCGTTGAGCGCCTCTGCAAGGCTCTGTTTACGTTAAATTTTTAAATTGCTCTGATAGTGAGCCAACTCCCCCCGTCTTCCGGCATTTCATGAATTCGACAAATTCCAAATTGACAGAAAGACCGCCGGTGCTGTTTAAGGATCCGCAGAGTCATCAAATTTTAGGTCCCGCACCGTTAATCGTCGGGGGGAGGGGGTATGCATGTGTCTCCACCCCAGGCGGTCCGCGGTGGATTCCGGCAAAAAATGTGAAGCCGTATGTGGAGGATCGTGGGAAAGACAAGGATAAGAGCGACAACAATCCATCAGTCGCGTGGAAAAGAAGAAAAAGGAGAAATGGAAAGGGAAAGGACTTACCTGATATGACGTGTACCGATCAGCGACCAGCGAATACCAGACAGAGAAGCCATAGTTTATGATTAACCCCTCTACGACACTCCCTCTAAGACTACCCTGTGTTCCAACCCCATATCCCTTCACTTACCTTATGCTCCTTGTTTATATCCCAACCTAACAGTCCCGTAATAACCCTATCCCACCTTGTATCCTAATTTAAGTAAAAGAAAAGGGGGAGGCGGAGAGGAGTTGAAAAGAATCAGAAAATTGAAAAACTGTTTTGGTTTGATTCAAAAGTTATTCATGTTTGTTTTGATATTAGATTTAAAGGATCCATGACAATGAAAACCACGGGAGTCATCATGGCCCTGATGTGGGTGATGCTGAACGTCCTGCCCCAAATCGAAGGATGGCTTGTACAACAGCCACAAGAGAATATCTGGATCACGTTAGCCAAACCCCTAAACCAAGACAGCATGTGTTTGAGTATGGGTGCAACTTCAGATCCCATGTCGACCTGCCTAGTAGGTATCCCCCTGCGAATGAATGACACCTCCTTCGCAGGTAAAAGGCCCGAACCTGGTGACAACTGGGATGCGTGGATGAGGACCCTTCCCCATGCACCAGAGGAGCCCCAAGAATTGGCACTGTTGGGGTCCTCCAAAGCTGACTTTTGTATCAATTTTGACTACTTCCCTAAGTGGGAAGATGCTAATATATTTGGAGGATATGATAAAATTCCATACCAGGATGTGCATCCCCTAAAAAGATCAGTGTACAGTCTTGAAAATTGGTGTAACTATACCACGAGATCTGTCCTCAAACGGTCCAAGTCCACGCCCGTCCCGAAGACTCTCCCCTCCGGCGTATTCTTAATCTGTGGAGATAGAGTCTGGGCTGGGATACCGTCCCGTCTTTCAGGTGGGCCATGCACGTTGGGCCAACTCACCCTCATGACCCCCAACAAGACCCAAATTCTTGAATGGAGAAAATTCTATAATCTGACCCGTCAAAAAAGATCACTCAGAATTTGGGACGAAAGTTGCAATTCGGCTGTTGAACATTGGAGTTTTTCAAAGAGGGTGGCTGCCTCCATATTCGTGCCCTGGGTGGCGGCAGCTAAGGCCTTGGGGGAATTAGGCCATTTAGAGTGTTGGCTTGGCAGACAAGCCAACCTCACGTCCTGGGCATTGACCCAGCTGCTGGAAGATAAGGACACTACTAGGCACGCCACCCTGCAGAACAGGGCGGCGATTGACTTTCTCCTTCTCGCACACGGGCACGGGTGCGAGGACTTTGAAGGGATGTGTTGTATGAACTTATCATCCCATTCAAAAAGCATCCATGCAACGCTACAAGAACTGCAAGGACAATTCACTCAACTAAGGACTGAAAGTAAAGACTGGTTGGACCATCTAATGAGTGACTGGGGCATTTCAAAATGGGGCATGGACTTGTTGAAATCTATTTTATGGATCCTAATCGTCATCGTTATCGTGTTAAGTATGTTTGGTTGCTTAAAAAATATTCTAGTATCGTTAGTACAACGGGCTTTTTTAAATAAAAGAAAAGGGGGAGATGTGGCAGTTGTCAATATAGAAACGAGACCTAGGGGCTTGAGGACTTCCTGGTGGATTGGTCCATCGGGGAGTCGCCCCCCTGCTATAAAAACATCCATGGTTTAGCCTGGTTGTAGTCACACCCCAGTTAACACCCAAAGTTGACACCCCTTGTTCCTATTGAATATGTTATTTGTCTATCACAAAGGTGATTGACAGGTTGTTCTGGAAAGTTCTCTGTACCCCTGTTTATGATTTGTTGTTATCCCCAAACCACTCCCCTGTTTCTATATTATTTGCTGCTGTTGAAAGCTCCCGCCTTAATCCCACCCCAAGCCTTTACCCTGATTGGTTGTTTATTGTACTACATAAGTTGCTGTCGAGAGCTAGTCGGGGCTCCTTTGACTTTGGGGTTCCAGGGAATAAACCTCTCTGTTGCCTGAAGCTTAGAGTCGCTCCTGCCTTTGTGATTCCTCCTGAACCAAACCCAAGACGACCCTCCACGCCTTCCTCCCTGTGTGGAATCCTCGGGGTTCCCTCGGCTCTCATCCTAACGGACAGGGGGTTGAGGTAGCACAGTGGTGAGGAAGGCAACCACCGAGCAGAGGCACCGTGCCTGGGATCGGAGGACGAGTAGGTATTACACCGAAAAATAATATAAAACTTTACAGAAGACATTTTAAAATTAATGCATGTCAAATACACTTTATACATATTTTAACACTTCAAGTTCTGTCTTCTGTCTCCCTACCACAGTGAGGTGTTGGACTTAAGAATCAACCCATGCCAAGGTCAACCCAGAACATAGATAGTGTGAAGAAAATTAACTGTAGCTCAGACAAAGACAATACAGGTAGATTTCTGTTTCTAATTTTAATGAAAATTGTGCTGATAATGTATCTCTTGTATTTTATGGTTGAAGAAAAAGTCATTAGTAAAAGTTTTGAAACAGTCTAAACTATATTTTCCCGAGACAAGATCAAAATTATCTGAGAAAATCTGTCAAAATGCAAGTAAGGTATTTTAGACTACGGTTACACAAATGCAATTGTGATTGACTCATTAAACATAAAACTGTGATTAGGCTCATCTTAGCATTTGATTGCACTTTAATATGGAACTTGTATAAATACCTCAACAGATACGATTATTAAAAAGAAGTGTAGAATAACTTGATATGTAAATGCATGAAGACTTTTTAGAAGGTTATGAAGACTTCCGCATATCAAACTGTCCCTTTTTTTTGGAGAATCTTCTGTGAAATAAAGCTGGCTACTGATAATCTCTGTAAGGTCTCTTCAGTATTAATCACATATGAAAAAACATATATAAGTTCTGGTGTGTGTAGTCTTTTCAAAAAGACATAAAGTAATTAGAGACATAAAATCATTATCTCTTCCAGGCCTTGATTAGTTCATAATGGGATTTCTTTCTGTAACTTTTAGAGGGATCCAGAAAATTTAATGAGCAATGACCCAGGTGGAAATCTCCCCTTTCATTATTTTTTTCTGTATAAATAAAGCACATTGTTGATTGCTTTCTCTCCTGACAAGTACTTAGTAATAGTCATCCAGTGTAGTCAAGTAGGCAAAGTGGCTTGAGAGATTTTACAAAGGTTCCTCGCAAAGATATTCAGATCTTTACCCTCCTATATTCATATCTTCCTTGCTGAAATCCCTCTTCTGTCTTTTGCTATCCATGAAAGTTTGGTATTATAGAACCATTGAATGGGCAAGATTGGAAGGGACCACAGTGGTCTGGTCCAGCCTCCTTGCTCAAGCAGGGTCATCCTAGAGCACCTTGAACAGACTTTTGTTCAGACAGTTCTTGAGTACTTCTAATGAGGGAGACTCCACAATCTCTCTGGGCAATCTATTCCAGTATGCAATGACTCACAAAAGGAAGAGGTTCTTCCTCAGATTCTGGTGGAACTTCCTGTGTATCACTTTCTGCCCATTGCCTCTTGCCCTATTGCTTGGCACCACCAAGTAGATCCTGGCTCCATCCTCTTGACATCCTCCCTTCAGATACTTTCAGACCTTGATGAGGTCCCATCTAAATTATCTCTGCTTGAGGCTGAATAGGCCCACTTTCCTCATCTGGGGATCTTAATCATCTTCATAGCCCTCCACTGGATCTGCTCTGGAAGCTCCATATCTCTCTTTTAGGCTGAGGAGCCTGAAAATGGATACAGTACTTCAGATGTGGCCTCACTAGGGCTGAGTAGATGTGCAAGATTAGCTCCCTTGATGTGCTGGCAATGCTCTTCTTATTGCCTCTCAGGATATCATTGTCCTTCTTGGCCACAAGGGCAATGTTGGCTCATGGACAAGTTGTTGCCCACCAGGACCCGCAGATCCTTCTCCACAGAGCTGCTTCCCAGCAGGTAACCCCCAGACTGTGCTGGTGCATGGGGTTATTCTTCCCCAGGTGCAGGGCCCTACATTTGCCCTTGTGAATTTCAGACAGTTCTCTGTTCATCTCTTTAACATGTTGAAGCCCTTCTGATGGGCTGCACAGCACTCTGGGGTATCAGCCACTCCTCTCAGCTTTGCATTATCAGTGAACTTGCTGGGAGGCATCTGTCTCTTCATCCAAGTCATTGATGAATAAATGAAAAAATAATGGGCCCAGTATTGAACCTTCAGTGACACCAATAGTGACATTTCTGCCCTACCACCTACATGATTTTTTGCTGCCTACTGACTTATAAAACGGATAATTTCTACATTTTTTTCAGTTCCATATGTTAGAATTTCCATCAGTCATTCCTTGCTCTGTTGCTAGATATACAGACACAGACACATATATATGTATTTATGTATGTGTGTATACACACATATGGGACACTCCCTTGGCAATCTTCAAAATAAACCTTTTATCATTTTCTGGGAAAAAAATTCCAAATGCCAAATCTTTATTATCTTGATAAAGATTGCAAACTTTGAATATTACTATAGAGCAGATTTTCCATAGAGACAAATGTATGGAAATTAGACTTTTTGTGTGTGTTTGTGTGGCATCCATTATTTTCCTTCTAAAGAACTGTAAGTAATTTAATCATAGTGCAAGCAGCAATTGTGAGCATTGTTGGCTGGTGACATATGGTGAGATAGAGAACATTTTCGAATGAAATGAGAGCCAGAAATCTGACTTTTTCATAAATGAAAATAGTACATACAGAAAGTATATCCATAGAGTAGATATTGATAAAAAATTAAGCAGCAGAATACATCTGGGAGGATAATTTGAGGGGGTAAAAATAATTATTCCACATAGTGGAATAATAATAGAAGTAGAATGACAAATAAAATTTTCTCAGTTGACAAACTGGAGAAAAACTATGGGGGAGTCATAGAGAAAATCAGAAGAAAAAGAGACATTAGAAAAAAAGATAGTTCAATTTATAAAGGGCCTACAAATTTGTAAGATAATATATATCTGGTGTTCTGCTCCTACTCACCCTTCTTTTGAGCTCTTATCAGCCAGCTTGATGCACCCTACTGTTTTTCTATTCTTATATTAGAAGCACTGCCCAATAATTCAATAACATAAAATTAACTGCTGTGTCTTTTTCATACTGTGATAAGGGTGGACAAAACACTTTCTTGCTTGAGTACTTCTGAACATTTTACAGTCATCAAAAGCTTAAAACTTACTGAGATTAACTGCATGATCAGTGTAAAGGAAAAGTTAATTACAAGTCAGAAATCATGATCAAGTTTTATGCAGTGGAAACTGCTGAAAAGAAACAGGCACCAAATATTTATTTAAAAGTCAATGGCGTGTTTTGTTAAATAAAGTAATATCCCAAAACCCATGGCAGTAACTACTTACTGACTTTTGGTAGGATCTTTCTCAAGGAAGAACTCTCCAGAATAGTTTTGATATGGTATATTCTTCTTCTTATATTAATATTGATAAATACTTTACTGCACAAAGTGAGTAAATTTCAGGAAGAAAAAGTAAGTTTCAGGGGGATTTTGGCATCTTCTGTTCCCATGGAGAAGTTAATGAGCTGTACAGGACTGACTTAGAAAACACTACATCACTCTGGAGAGATCACCATTGAGGATTTCTTGAGAGCAGGACGTGTAAGAGGACAGCTGGTAAGAAATGACCAGTCAGTGAAGAAACAACATGAAGGATGTTCTAGGAAATGGAAATCTGTTCAAGCCCCACAGGTTTATTCCAGATTTAGCTATGAAGTTTCATTGAATATCATGTTTACATACAGCCTGACCAAGGGCTTCAAACTTGATCAAGGATTTCAGCTTCCAGCAGGACTGGAGAATTCTGTAGTTGAGCTTCACCCACTCCAGAAAAAAGTTCTACATCATGACCATGTAATCCCAGCCATGGTGTTGGATGGCACTGTGCAGGTCCCTGGAAGACTGAGCACTTGCAAAAGATTCAGTGCAGTCCAAAAAGGCTGGATATCAGTTGGAAGGTTCTTGAACCTGAAATTTTCCTAAACTTACAGAAGAAGGCTCTGTGATGTTGCTGCAATCAGGTAGCTCTCCCTTACAGCTGAAGCATTCTTTTCCACTCACTGACCCCCTCCAGCCTTGTGCACCTTTTTGGTGAAGAAACCTGCCGCAGTTTCTTCCAGTTGAGGTCTGTCTATCAGAGGTAGTCACGGACTCCTTGCCAGGGTTCATCATGGAGAAGCAAAAAAGGATATTTTCACTCAGATCACAGTGCTTTCCACCACTGTTTGCCTTTCCCTTGACACCTCAAACCAGTCTTAAAACTCCAGCCTTAGCATTACTGCTGTAAAAGCAAACTGATAGCAATGCTGAGTGGTTGAAATTCCCAAAAGAAAGTCACAGTCTTCCTGAGACAGATGACAATTTAATAAAATCATGGAAAGACGAATGACTAAATATCTGTCTGGGTGACCAGGCATGGACTGTGCATGCTTCCAGAGTCTCTGGTTAGATACTCCCTGTATAATGGAAGGATTACTAACAAGACTAACAATTGCAGTTGGATTATTGATTTATGTCATAAAAGGCAGAGCTTTATCTGCTGTGTGACAAGGACAGGAGCAGAGATTGAAGGTTTGTGTGCTTTACTGCTTTCTTGGGCTAGGCACAATCATGGGGAAAGCAAGGGACTGTTTTTGTAATGACATCACTCATACAGACAACAAGAAGGAAGCCCTTTAGTCCTTCAGACAGGACTAGGCCCCACATCTTCACTGAAGTGATGAATTTGAGCATTGGTAATTTATAAACCACATATATAGAGAGGTGTTTTTTTTCTATCAGTGCTTGAAGAACTATAATCTTAAACTAAGCATTTACTCTGTTTAACCAGACAGTGGTGCTTCAGAGTGTATTGAATAATGGATGTTATAGGGTTGACAGAAAATAAAAACCATAAAATTGAATGAAATTAAATGAAACAAAATAAGTAAAATATTAAAATATTAAAATAAAATAATATTCATGTTAAATAATTTGTGCTCTTTCTTCTCCTCCATGTAATATTAGTCATTGCTTTTTATGTATATACTAAAAATATATTGAATGGACTTAAAAAAACATTCATTTGGGTTTTTTTCTTTCATTAATTAATGTATGCCACCAAGATGTTTTATAATCAATTTAGAACTTTCGTAAAATCATTTTCTTTAGAAAAACACAGAAAATTAATGTTACAAAGATATATATATATATATAATTGAATTTGGTTATACCAAATCCTGTATGCTATAATGAGCTAATTTGGTAAGAGAAAGGCAGAACAGACAGTAGAGTTGATCAAGGGAAAAATTATTTAGTCTACCAACACTTCTATTAATAGAAAATGTGCTGTGCTTATATAAGGAACAGAACCCTTTCAATTTCAAATTTTTCAATTAGAACATGGACTGAAATTTGCAAGCCAAATTTATTTTTTTCCTTGTTTCTCATAGAGCAAACTTCTCTCAATATGCAGGTGTAGTACAGACAGACTGTCACTAGTTTAAATTGAATTTGTGTTGTCATTCTGAGAAGGCTATGAATTTGTTCTGAAGTAGACTTGTTCTACTAAATTCCATGGTCAGAATACAAATTCAGAAGAATAATTTACAAATGACCACTTCAAGAATGAATATACAGGAACAGAGTGGAAACAATCTTCTGGTATTGAATATAATTTTGTCTGATAGCTGACTTTATTGTCTGAATAAAAAAGTGCAAGTGCAAGTTCTCTTATAATAACAGATTAATCAATCTCAGAAGATTCTTGTTAATGATAATAAAGCAGAATTCAAAATCTGTGTCCATTTTTTACAAGATTTTTTTACCCTTTGCTATTCTGTAACATATTATACATTCTCAGTGGCTGTTATAAGACCATGGGTAGTGTTTTTCACTGACTTCTGTGGGATGTTTTCCATCGTGTCAAGTTTGTTGCAAATCTTAAACACTGTTGTTAACAAAAATAAAAGAGAAAGAAGATTTTACTGTTTCTCTTTTTCTCTTCTCATTAAAATCCTTTTTATCTATTGTGTACATTTCCACTTTTAGTGAGGGCCAATGGATACACAGAAACATATATATACTTTTCTAATGTCTTAATCATGATTGGAAAATCAATATTTTACATATGAAAATATGATTTTTTTATATGAGAGGTGTGTTTTACAAAGTCTTATATACAAATATATAAATATATCTAACCAAATATATATGTTTTAATTAAAAATTGATTATTCTGTTTTTTTCTGTCTTCCACAACCTTTGTTTTTGCTTTTAGCATATTATTTACACACACAATGAAAGGAAAGCAAATGACTAATGGGGAAAAAACATAAAGCAAGGAAATTGTAATGAAAAAAGTGCATGAGCTAAGGAAAATTACAAGATAGATAAATCTTCCACATGCTATAGTCAGGTTAAAAATAAGCTATGAAACAAAGAGTATATATTCTTAGGTATACATTCTGAGTCCTAGAAGAAGAAGAAAGCAAATCCATTGGTTTAACTGAACAGTTCTAGAACTGTTTTTCTAATCTGATAGTTAATGGAAATCAGAATCAGTTTTCTATCTGTAGTACTGAAAATGAAAAGTGGAAAATGTAATGCCACTACTCAAGTGTTACATAGATTGTCAGAATTTTTTTCTTTATTTGCCACATGTTACTGTGGGAGGTGATTTGTTTTGTAATTGGAGGAGTACAACATTTATGTGGCATTTTCTGCAGTCAATGACATGGTCTCCAGTAATGTGTGCTGTACTTAATTATAAAGGACTGAATAAAACTCTCAAGATTTTCAGACATTACCAGATTTTAGGTAACATGACTTTAATGGCAGCAGTATCAAAACAACTAAGACATGTTCAATGAAAAGAGAAAATCATCTGTCTCTTCTGGAATATTCTGAAAGACAATTGTGTTTGCCTTATCTCACTTTGTTTCTGACAGAAGCAGACAGGTAAGTAGCATCTCACAATGTTGATCTGTGACAGGGTTCTCATTCACTTTGGATTTGATCAGTTTTCTATGGCTCTGTGGTACCTATATTGAGACAAGGGTGGTATTTTTCCAAAAGGAGAAGATGCTGGCTCTTGCTGAGCCTTACTGGAGTGATCTAAGAAGAGCAAGCACTTGCAATTTTCTTAAATATCTGCTTGGAAATTTCCATCAGACAGTTACTGTTTTGTGACTGTGATGAGCTGACCACAGCTGGCAGGTAATCCCTGACCCAGTTGCTCACTCACTCTGCCCCAGTGGGATGGGAGACAGAACTGGAAGGACAAAACTGAGAAAGTGCAAAGGCTGAGATAAAGACAGTTAATTAGATAAAGGGGGAAAAGCAGCCCAGCACATCAACCCTGAACAAAAATACCAAGCGATGCTAATGCAATCATCCACCACCTCCCACAAGCAGACTGATATCCATTAAATCACTGAACAACAGCTATGTTGAAAAATCTCCCTCCTTGCAGCTTTTATTGCTGACTGTGATGACATATGGTATGGAATATCCTTCCGGTCAGTTGAGATCAGCTGTCCCATCTGCGTCCCCTCCCAGTCTTTTCTCACCCCAAGCCTACTCACTGGTGGAACAGACTGGGAAACAGCAAAGGCCTTGATGTTGCATAAGCATTCCTCAGCAATAGCTAAAACAACATTTTGGTGACAAATCTAAAACACAGCCCCATATGAGCCGCTATGAAGAAAAATCCTGACCAACCCAGTACAGTCATAAAATCCATAACCACAAAATAGAATACCTGAGGCCAGGTGTCAGTGGTTGCATCTCTAACAAGAAGTTTAAAATCAGCTAATTTGAAGATGATCTAGTCAATAAATGTCCTCTAAAAAGGAATTTTCTGTTTGTCAAGTACACTCTTCAGGAGAGTAAGCCAATTGCATTCTGACAACTTGCTCAGTGAAGAATGCCTAATGAAAAGGTGTAACACAAGAAATTACACATATTAAAAATTATCATTGTCATGAAAATAATTCAGTAAAATTATGGGCAAATATATTTTATAAAAAGAAAATAAACCTAGCTTGCTTTAGGAGTATTTTTTTATTCGAATGAATTTTGTTTTTTGCTATTAGTGAAAGGTGTATTTTCCAAGTATTTAAGTATAGTTTTTTTAACAAATAAAAGGAAATATTTATTAAAATAATATGGTGCATACCTTTATTTTTACATCTTATGCCTTATAAATCTCACTCTCAAAAAAAATTTAATATTGGAAATGGCAGTATCTTCAGCCCATGCTGATAATAAAGGGAAAAATAAAGTAAATACTCTGGCTGCTAATGGAAAAACAACATCCCCAAATTGAAAATATCTCCTTACCTACTGATTCTTTTGTTATAAATTTATGATGTTTATTTGGGTCACATCTTTAATACATGAAGTCTATGCTGCATTAGCTTTCTAATATACAGGTAACCTTTTTACAGATATCTTGACATAAAATGGTAAAGTAGAATTTATCTAAAAAAAACCCAACAAAAACTTCACTTGGTGTAATCTGAAATTGGGGTCTTTAACACTGTCCAATGTAATGGACAGAGAATCATAGCTACACAAATGCTGGAAAAGTCCTCTAAGATCATCAAGTCCAACCATTAACTTGCTACCACCATGTTCACCACTAAATTCTAATTTACAAGTCAAAAAATAGGGACATCTGCAATTTCTTAATAAATGCAGTTGTTCATCAGAAATTTTGTTGGTTTTTAGCATATTTGCATCACCTTCATATTTTTATTTTTTAATACTGTTCTTTAAAATCCATAAATATATAATTACCTGCTTTTAGACTTTCCATCAGTTCTTTTACAAAGTGGTTTGAAACTGAAGGTACAGATAAATGTGCTATCGAAATGTCCCCATCATTTGATGGATCTCTTTGCACTTTGGTATAATTTGGAAACGAATAATTGATCCAATACCAAATTTCTCTACTTCCACCCCCCAATATCCATTTCTCATTCCCATGCTCTTTTTATCAGCTAGCTTTTCGCCTATCTCTAACTTCCACAAATATACAGAGCTCAAGAGTTTGACATTTATACTAAAATGTTAGCCTAAGAGTGGTAAACTGCACTGCCTAGGTGAAAACCTCTATATTTGATTTTCCAAATGTTACATTATTTTTTTGAACAGTAACTCCTATAATAATTGCAATCAATTTTTCTTACTTAGGATTTCAGAACATCATAATAGCTGCTGGCAATAGGCAAACTGCACATACATGGAACAAGGACTACTGTGCTTTAAGGTGAAGACTTTTGCCAAGTGCTCATGCAGAGCACAATACCCCAGAAGGCACATGGGGGGAGAATTTCACTGGTCACATGCAGTTTCAGCTGTTGAGTCTCTGAGCACACAAATTTTTATATTCTTTCAGAAGAGACAGCACAATCTCATGGTCTCATGGATACAGACAGGTCTTTCTGTCTAATGTAGGGGGAGAAGATCTGGCATAATCTCTACATTTCCATCTCCCTTTGAGATGGCATGTGACAATATGCAGTAAACAATAGTTCACATTCACCTTCGAACAGTAGAACATACTGAGTTATGTTCTAGCTATCCTAATGCAATGCACACAAAGTCTTAAATACACTCTTAAGCATATTGCCCTTAAAATATGATCATAATGTTGTGTAATGAATAAAGAAGTAATAGTAATTTAGTAAGAGTAAGAGTAGTAATAGTAGTACTAGTACTAGTACTAGTAACAGTAACAGTAACAGTAACAGTAGTAGTAATAATATAAGCAGATATCCTTCAGCATGAAAACTGAGCTCACTAACATCCCCTGAGTTTCAGGAGTGATTAGTGATAAATTCAACCCTGATAACTTGTGATCAACTGATCACAAATTTTCCTTGATGTGGGGTATAAACAAAGCAGCTGCTTTTTGCTAGCTTACAGTAGCAAAATTATATAGAGGGATGGGTTTAATGTGCACTTTCCAAGTATTATGATAGGCGGTGTTATAACTAAATCCATTACTCAGATGAAGATCTTCTTTGAAGAAGTATATAATTGACCTTGGAAGAACAAGAATTTGATGGGAATTTCTGTTGTTTCAAGGGAAATATAGAAAAAGTTTTCCTAGAATTATAAATAGAGGTTTTACAAACTGTTTGGATAACCTCTGTACCTCCTTGTTTTCTTATAACATACTCCTTATTTTCATATGTGGTCTATGCTTTCTTTATGTAGATGAAAATCTCTGTGCTATGTACAATATGTCACAGATATTAGCCATTAAAAAATGGAAACACTTATTTTCTTTAAGATCCAAAATTTTAAAAAACTCCAGCTTCTGTGTCTATGAACTAATTTTTTTTTTTTTTTTTGTATAAATATTATTTGGTTTAATAAATAAACCCTTTTATGAGGATCTTTACAAGTTCCTGAACATTTCTTCCTCACGTGAAACAGGATCAGGTAGTATTCTACCCTCAAAAGAAAATTATCTCCTTTCTCAAGCTCAGAAAGTTGTCAAAATAAGTAAATAGTTTAAAATTTAAGCTTCACTTTGATGTTTCCTCTACAGGTACTACAGGAATTACAATGAAAGTCTTTTGTTCTGGTGGTATGGGCACTCTTCAGCAGTAGTTAGAGTGGAAAAAATAGGGTTCATATGATACTATTTCACAATCCTTCAGAAGAAAGTTGGGAAAAAAGCAAGCAAACAAACCAACAAACAAACCAACCAACCAACCAACAAACAAAAAACCCACACAAAACCCCCCACAAAACGAAATGAAACAAAATAAAACAAACATGAAAAACCAACAAAAAACCCCAAAATCTAACCTATAACAACAATAAAATAGATAAACAAAACACCAAAAAACAACTATAAAAAAAGCTGAATTGTTGTTTAAGATACCAATTTTGCTTGGAAATTAAGAGGGCTTTTAAGTTCAATAATTCTAATGTAAACTGCCATAGAGACAATACACTGAAATAAAAGCCAATCTTACCAGGGAAAATGCTGTGGCACAGAATTTCCTTTAGATCATCACAAGAATAAAAAAATCTAATGAGACTTAGTGATTTCAACACTTTTAGTCAAATATCATAGATTTTTTCACAAAAAAACCCCTAGCACACCATACTATTAGTTACACTGATATACTTTTCTGATCTTTAATTTTAAAAGGGCTCAACAGTTATTTCCTCATGTTGAAAAGCTACCACTCACTATTTTTCTTTTCAGGGGGAACAAATCTCATGCTTTACACATGGGGCAATTTAACAGCAGTTAGTATTGCTATATATTATGTATGTTTAACAGCATGAATCCAGAGATAATAATTTAACAAGATAATATAATAAAAAAGGAGTACTTGATCTTACTGTGAATATTTTAAATAGGATTTGTAATTACCATTTCCTTTGGGAGATTAAAATATTAAAGCTATGTTAGTCACACAGACTATTCTTATGACAGCACTATGTATAAACATCTCAATGTTTATTTTATTTCCCAGCATATTTCATGTAAGATTTCCAGAAGGGATGGGCAGATGATGATGGCATCTGGCCCAAAACAGAGACATTACTATCAGGAAGCTCAGTTTGTCTGGTCCTGCTAGCTAGAAAAAGCACACTGAATCACCCTGGCTGTAGATGATTTGAAACTTATTGTATGGTCAGAGACACAAGTTTGGGTTATTATTCTGATTTAGATTGCAGTGATCAGGTGTAAGACAGGAATGGTTGGCAGGGATCCCCAAGTAGCCCCAGTCACTTGATTTGTGTTATGTTCGTTTTGGTAGAGTTAATTTTATTCACAGTGACTGTATAGGGCTGTATTTTGGATTTGTGCTGAACACAGGGTTGATAATACAGAGATAAGGGTTTTTATTGTCAAGCAGGGCTTACACAGAGCCAAGGCCTTTTCTGCTTTTTGTGCTGCCATGCTGGCAATGAAGTTGGGGGTGGATGGAAGGATGGGAGGATGGGAGGGACAGGTGACTCAAAAGGGATATTCCATACCATATGACATCATGGTCAGCATATAAACTGGGACGAAGAAGGAAGATAAGGGGGATGTTTGGGATGATGGTATTTGTCTTCCCAAGTAGCCACTGCATGTGATGGGGCCCTGCTACTTTGCTTGTGTGTGTAGCTTTTACATTCCCTATTAAATTGTCTGTATCTCAACACATGAGTTTTCTACCCTTAATTATTCTATTCTCTCCCCGAACCCACCTGTGGGAGACTTAGTGAGCAGCTGTTTGGTTACTGGCTGGGGTTAAATCATGACAGTATTTTACCATTCCTTTTCCTATTTCTTGATCTTATCTTCTGTTGCTCAATATCTCTCTTTCTTTGTCCATTTCTATTTCCAAATAATCAGTCCATTAACTCCAACTTTGTTATGCCCATGTCCAAATTTAGTTTATCTAGTGCTGGTACCTAGACCATCCCTTCCTTATGCAGTATCCCAGATCAGGTTGCTGAGGCAGTGCCTGCCTTGCTGCTCTCCAGAAGGTCCACAGTTCTGCCATTCAGCTGCCTGGGATGTTTGGCCATTTCTCTCAAACCTCTCCCTTAGCCACCCACTCAGTACCTCAGAGTGTTATCCGTAACTCATGTAAACTTCTCACTCATTTATTTATGACTTCCAGCAATTTCTCATTTTACTTCTGGCAGCTTTTCCTGTCTTGTATAGTTAGCTTAATCTCAGTGTGCTGAGTCAGTGCCTCAGACAATTGCTTTAAACCTAGCATAAATATCCACATTCAGTCACCATGGGACTAAAACAAACAAACAAACACATGTAGATTGTATTTGAAAATACATTCATTTTAATTTAAAAAACATCTTTAAGTTCAATCTAACAACAAATATTTACAAGAAAAACTGAACTAGTTAACAAACAATCATTTAGGAGAGTTGATGTTATTCTCTATGGTATTACAATTTATTAGTGATAGGAAAAATAAGTTATTCGTATTTAATAAATTTATAAGTTGGAACATTTGGATTTCTTTTAATAAACACAGAGATTAGTTTTTTTCTCATTCAGTATCTACTCTGTCTTTTGACTTTCTTTTCGCAAGGTAAAAATGGAGAGTCTTTTTCTTTATTTAGGACAGGCTGAGGATGAATCAAATCAAGAATGTTCCAAAGGCATACAGCTTTCATGCATCAGTCAAGTAAAATTCGAACTGGATTCAATTAATAAAATATAAATACACAACTCTTTTTTTCAATTTAAAATTAAAATATTTTAGGGAAAATAGAGAAATGCTTCAGAAAAAAACCCCTGGCATATTTTTTACATGTTCACAGTTGAAGAAGCCATCACTGTTTTGATACAGTATGATTCTTTTGTGGAACTTTATGCATGCTGAGATGAGATACATGTGTGTTTTTCAGTAAAACAAGAAAGATTTGAAAATTAAGAACTGTTGATATGCTGTGAGACTGATTCCGTAAAGGTCTTAGACACTGTTTTACTTGTTAACTTGTTTATATTTTCTATAATTTTGTTTTCATTTTTTTTCTTCTTTTGATTATATTTCTGGTTTAATTTTTATCTCTTAAACTTATTACATATTATTCTTTTAAATAACTATTTTTCTTCTACAGGATTTTAATCTGTTAATTTCTTTCATAGCCTATAATTCAATTGAAGTCAAAAGTTGAATTATTTTAATTACAAGTAGTTCCATATCTGTACTATATGACTTGTGTCTAGTTTCTTAAGAGATATCCAGCCTACTTGTCCTATTTCCTCCTTGTTCAACCCCAACAGTGCCAAGTTTCATGAGATTATTTTTTGCTTTTTTTTTGGGTGAATCTCCTACATTTAACAAATGAGCAAATCATAATACCTAAAAATTCACAGGTGAGGAAACTAAATTTTATGGCAAATGGGCAGTCTGTTTAAGCAGCTTAAAAGCCTACCAAACACGGAATGATTTAGGAATTAACATTCAATTAGATGTTGAACTGTTACTTTTTTCACTATTGAAAGGCCAACAGTAAAAGAAACAGTGCTGTAAATGGATACTTAGTGTAAACTGAGATATTCCTGAGATATTTAATTACCTCACTACTGCTATAGGAAATTATTTATATGGAGAGGATTAAAGTTTCAAAAAGCCAAATGTCATCTAAGATCTAAGATGTTTGAATTCAATAATTTTAGCTCAGATAGTGTCTCCTTGGCAATCATTGCAAGCTTACTATATGTATCTGAAATGCATTTTCTCAGTTATTTCAGGAATATGAATTTCACAAAGGATTATGTAATTTCCTAACTAATTTTTGGTATTTTTAGTTGGAAATATTGTGAGTGCAAACATACTTTTACACTCTAATATGAATAAAAAATTAAAAGAGAGATAATCATAACCAGCAGACAAGACTTTGCACAGAAAATCAGCTGATGTAATAAAAATAAAAAATACTGTTTTACAATACCAGTGCCAGTGCCAGTGCCAATAATGTGAACAATTAAGTTGCAAGAAAATAACCACATGGCCTTTTATTCTAGGTACTTATATTCTCTGTGTTGTAAATGAATCATAGCTGTGACTGGAATAAAGTTTACTTTTCCATATGGAGATTTTGATTTTTGTCAGTTTTGGTTTTTTTCTCAGTTTTTCTCAGCATTTAAGAAATACAATTTCTGAAGATCAAAGCCTTAAGAAAATGTCTGAAGTCTGTTTTAGTCCTCTGTTCTGTAGAGTTTTGTTTCATTTGTTTTTTTGTATTTGTTTTTACCTATTACAGACAATGAAATCCTCCTCTGCTATTATATTGCTTCCTGTACTAGTGGTTAAATGACAGTTACCTGCTAAAAATGTTAATGGTTCTTTATTTCATTCATATCTAGTAATACGTACATCTTATGAAGTGGGTTTTGACTTTTGGCTTTCCTTGTTAAGAGTAGAATTTTTGTTCTAATCTAAATTTAAACTTCGAGATTTTGATTTTCATGTAATCTAGGACACTGATATTAAAAGCATCATGTTCTAACTAAGCAAGACACTCCATTTCCCCCTAATCCTTCTAATCCACAGTAAAATAAAGAATATTCCCAGAATCTTTCACAATTAAACCTATTCATTAACATTCAACATTGCTTCCTGTTCTTTTTTGAATCTGCTTCACATATTCTAGTATGTATTTCCAAAAATATCGATATGGAGCTGCAGCTTGCTGCATTATATTTTTGACTCATTGTATGAACTACTGGAATTTGTGATGATGTGCTCTAAAAGATGAGGATCAAACATTGTATGGGAAGACATTAATTCATCTCTATGTATAGCATGAAGTGGTTTTCTGTTAATAAAAAGCATAGCACAGCTGCCTAGATAAATTAGGAAAGTTGTTGGGTGAAATGTTTTTGTAAATCACCATTCAGCAACATTGCCAAAGACAGGACATTGATATTAATGAATCAATAATGTGTACAAGTGAGGTAAATTGCCTAAACTACTAATTTACATCCTGGGTTAAATCAAAGATATCATAAATTGCACTGTCTTTTTCAATTGCATTGTTTTCTGTAAAGAATTACTAATAGCTATTTTTAATCAATCAATTTTTAATATAATGGATAATTTATCCTAATCAACAATTTAAAATTTTCTTTTTAAAGCAAATTATTTATTTAATTTTTTGACAAAACCTACTTCAGTAAAATAGAAAAGGAAATCAAAACCAAAGCTCCATATCTCATAACTTTACTCTGTATGCAAAGCATGAATTCCCCCACTACTGTAAGTAGATCACAGTTGCAACAAAGGTGGCCAACAGTATTGGGGCTGAAGTGGTAAAAAACACCATCAGTAGGTCAAGGAAGATCATCTTTCTCTTCTACCCTCCCCTGTTGAGGCCACATGTGAACTGCTGGGTGCAGGCCTTGGCTCCCCAGTACAAGGGAGACCCGGATATAGAGGAGTAAACCCAGTAAAGGGTCAGGAACATGATTTAGGTCTTGGAGCATCTGTCATGTGAGGAGAAACTGAGAGAGTTTGTTATCACCTATCACTGTTTAAACACCTGGGGGTGAGAGTAAAGAAAACAGTGTCAGACCCTTCTCAGCAGTGTCCAGTTAAGAGATGAGAGGAAATAGCAACAAATTGAAATGCAGGAAATACCATTTAAATATGAGAAAATAGTATTTTTACTATGACAGTTGTTAAGTGCTGAAACATGTTGATCAGAGAGGTTGAGGTGGAGTCTCCATTCCACTAGATACTCAGTCCCTAACTTGACACTGCTTGGGGCAACTCAACCTGGCTCAGTATGATTCAATATGATTTCAGCAGAGGAGTTGGACTAGACAATTTCCACAGTTTCCTCTCAGTTTCAATGATTTTGTCATTCTGTGAAACCCCCCTGCACTAAAAATAATAAATTTTCAGAGCAAAAGACTAATTTTTTTTCTATTGATTGGGTAATTTATTGCTGCAACTCTAATGTAAAGTTGGAAATATGTGCACATGAGCAAAAATCAGACCTTTAGGAATATTTACAGCAAGTTAAATATGATTCTGGTCCTTTATATCACTTCCCATGCTTATTACTGTTATTTCTGAAAGCTTTTGTTTCATGCATCAGTGGTTCAATTAATATCACTGAGCTTCATTTACCTATAAGGTAGTTGTGAGCTAGCTTTTGAATCTATAGAGCATTTGTCATTTGTTAGGAGTTGTAGGTACCTTCACAGTGTAATTTATTCAGTCTAAGTAAATTTGTCTAAATTAGTGAAGATGTGCCTATCTTTTTCCATTAACAACAGAGTGACTACAAAGCCTAGGCAGTCAAAGAGTAACAGGCCTGTAACTTTTATATGGATGATAAAAAGTGAGATGACTACAGAACAAGACATGGATAAGTCAGTAAAGTGCCCTACTTAAATTTGTATGCAGAATAGGATGTACTGCCAAAGGTAAATCGTCTACAAAATCCTATGGTGCTTTCACATAGTCTGGGCTCAATTTAATTGTGCCAACCAAATATTCAGTATTATTTGACATACTGAGGGCATCTGAGACATCCTCAAAGAATTTCCAGGCGTTTTATGGCACATACTCAGTTCGATAATCCATGTTGTTCTGGAGGCCAAGCATCTCACATGGAGACACTCTAGGAGCTTGTATTGCACCAAGTACCTCTGTATGCATGGCTGAAATGCATCTGTCAAATGAATCAAGCATTCATGAACTGTGCCACAGTATTGCTGAACTAGGTTCAGAACATGCTCAAGAAGTTTCTCTATCTATTTGTAATTGTATTTTAAAATACACGTACATGTATATAATTGAAATTCTGAGCAAGCTATTCATCAGAAACATCACACTCTAGGGAGGAATGCAAAACTGAAGAAAGGCCATAGTGACATACTTTAGCGCATTAAATGTTGGACATGAATATAACCTTTTGACACAGGTAATATCTTGAAGAACATTTAGAGAAGAAGTGTTATCAATTATTTAAATCCTATACTGTGCATCTGTCACAGAAGAAGATATTTCCATTAATAAAATAAATGAAAAAATATTAATCTAGACTTGCCATGTCAGCTTGCCAATGCAGCTAGTGGTTTATCAAGGCAGGGGAGCAGATTTGCTTCTATCTTATTTTTTATTAGGTTGTTCTGGTTTTGTTGGGTTGCTTCTTTTTGCATAAGTAGCAGAAACATAAAATATATTTATTTATATATTTCATATAATGTAATATATTTTATAATAATTTCAAACTCTGGTTAAGCACAATACAATTAGAGAAGGGATACTGTAATTTTAAGGTGAAGGTTTTTGACATATCTCCCATAGGTTTGTTGTAGTGTTTATGTCTAGGAACTTTTGTCTCCAAAGCCAGTGAGGAATCCTGCTTAAAAATGGAAAGCACAGTGTGCATCTTAGCTGTATAAAGACCATATAATTCTTATCCACTGTTACCTTTTTTCATTCAGTTAGTGGTGGGTGTTTTGTGATTTTGTCATTACTGAAGGAAAATTAGATGCACTATATTTTCTATTATATAATGCAAGATATATTGCATATTATATTAAGCAATTTTAATAAACAGTAGCTAATTAGAATCAATTTAATTTTGAATTTTTTTAAACTCTTGAAAATTGGAGTCGCACATGAGCAAACAGTGTACAGAGATTTTGTGTGCATAGCTTATAGTAAGTACCTTTTAATATACATATACATGTGCATGTGCCCATATATATCTTCCCATTGTCTTTTTATATTATTCAATAAGTCTCAATCTGACTCTTGGAAATACTCCTCTTCTTCCACAATTTCCACAATGCCACAAGCCCCAGAAACACTATGATGAAAGAAAGTTTGAGGACAATTATCACTTTCTGTTTGGGGTTTGGTTTGGTTTTGGATTTTTTATTAGAATGGAAAAAATGCTGAGTACTTACAGCAACTATAGTAAAAAAATAGAGATGGAATAAGTAAAAAAGGAGTAAGCACAACAGGTAATGTCACCTCTCTAGATACTTACAGATTCCCTCACAGTATTGGGAGACTGGTACAAATACTTTCCATTCTTGTTCATTACAGACATATTTTTTTCACTAAAATAAATTCATTTGGTTAGTAATATGCACAATAAAAGTATCTGAAACTCCTGGAAGAAAAGGCAGAGGTAAAGCAACAGTCCCTCAAGCATGTATCAGAGCAATCATTATATTGCTCAGGCTTCCTTCTCCTGACTGATGGCATTTTGTGGTTGCAGACTGAAACTCTAAGCTCTGCATGTAACCTTTTGAGGGGGTTTATGATGAAAATCAGTAATGGAGATAACCTATATAGCTCCCAATACTGTATATTGACCACTTTCAAATTCTCAATGCATTTCTTCTCCTACCTCTTTGTGAAACATCTATGTTTTATTTTACACCCTTACAGGCAGTAGAACTGAGACCACAGCAGGGAAGGAGGTGGTTAGGCCTCAGATCTTTAGATAGCTTGCTGTCTAAAACACTAAGTAGCTGGTGGTACAAATATATCACACATTTATGAAAATCCCACTAATATAGAAGTGTATTTATGTGCTCAATTAGCTTTGAAAAATGATCCTTAGGTGTCTAGGCCTGTGTAATACGAGGATTTTACAGCTGAGTTGGGAGTCAAATCCAATTTTGCTAAATATTAGATTAAATTCCTTAATCACTAGAAAATCCTTCACTTTTGACCTAAAAATCTATTTAATTCTACTCTTCAGCTTAAGAAAAATGTCATTTGAGGCATTCTGTGCAGATTTATGTGAATGTTTATCTTCAGCATCAGGGAATCAGAAAGGGGATTTTTTTTTTTTTTCATAAACTTGTACACATTTAAAATAGACTATGAACAAAATCTCTGTCCATGCTTTCCAAAGATGTAGTCTGTTTACCCTTTTAACAAAGTATTTTTTATAGGCACTACTAGGAATATGTGACCACGTTATATCTT
>JAVTVJ010000084.1:0-60000 GCA_034509425.1 Eopsaltria australis | reverse complement strand
CCACTCTGAATCAGTGGGAAGTTATGAGCTTGAATTTATTAAATGTTATGAGACTCTAAGATATTGTAATAATAGTCTCACATATAATGTGTCTAAAAAGATGGAACTAAGGTCAGTTCTGAAATGTTACATTCCTTTCCAAAACTCATGAGGAGGAAAGAAGGGAAGAATAAGTGTCTCATGCTAACAACTATTACAGTAAGCACTATGGGACAAGTCTTGAACAAGTAGGTTATAAAATTTTATCCTTTCCATTGACATTTTCTGGATGTAAAATATAAATTGAAATACTTTTCTGGAACTGGATTTATAGAATCAGAGAATCACTGAAGTTGGAAAAGATCTCCAAGATCATTGAACATCACCCTGTCAATTAAATCATGGCACTAAGTGCCATTCCCCATAATTTCTTCAGCACGTCCAGGGATGGTGACTCCATTACCTCCCTGGGCAGTCAGTTTCAGTACTTAACTACCCTTCCAGTAAAAAAATTCTTCCTGATGTAGAACCTGAATCTCCCCTGGCACAGTTTATGACTGTGCTATGTTGTCCTGTCACTGATTGCCTAGGAGAAAAGGCTGAAACCCAACTGGTTACAGCCTCCTTTCAGGTAGTTGGGGAGAGTGATAAGGTGTCCCCTGAGCCTCCTTTTCTCCAGGCTAAACACCCTCAGCTCCCACAGCCACTCCTCATATAACTTGCTCTCTAGACCCTACACCAGCTCCATTGCCCATTATCTGAAAGGGTAGTCAAAGACAGCTCCCATCACAAGCTCTGAAACGATTTCTAATTAATAACTGAAAAGAGGTAAGCTTAAGGGGAATGAATTGAAGAGCAGAGAGACTTTAAAAAGTAAAAGAAAATAATGAAAACAAATAAATAAATAAATTAATATACTTTTGCTTGCCTTTCTCTGTTTTATTTTGAATGAGAAATATTAGCCTGACGTTTCAATACAATTGTTCATCAAAGTAGCCTGTCTGATTTGGACATTCTAGGATTTGTTTTTCCCCTTCTCAATGCAACAACCTTCAATCGTGGCGCAGCCTCTGGGTGGAACAGTAAAAAAGAATAAAAAAATAGGAAAACCAGTTTTTAGAAAAAGAAAAAGAAAGGATTGGGGAACAGCAAGAAAATCAACAGTTTCTTGAGGGATTAGCTTTATATAATTCTGTCAAGTCAATTGCATAAACCTTTCCAGTTGATAATTTTTATATCTAAGCCACGCATTTCTTTCCTCCAAACAGTCACCAGGTCATACACAACAGAAGGTTCTTTTCAGTGGCAACTCTTCAATTAATCAGCCGCATATTAGCCACCCTCAGAAACCCCATTACATACCAAATGGATGACATGAAAAATACCTACTGGAGAGAACTCCTCCAATAGCATTGTAAGGAAAAACAGTAAAATAAATGGCTAATAAGTTGTGGTCTGTTTAAGGAACAGCTCTCTTTGGGGGCCAGCTGCCCCTGTCAAACCCTCTTCCGCTCAGGGTGTCAACACATAAATAAACCCTGAATCCTCTCAACAAACGAAAACATTGTTTCCTTTATTAGAGATGCCCAAGGATATTTTCTATTGCCCTTCAATGTCTGTCAATAGCAGCAGTTTGAGTTTCACAAGAGTTTATAAAGTGAATCATTCACTGCTTACTCTGCTCAATGAGAGGCTTCATTATATTAAAAACATGCCTTTAAGAAATTATAGTAGCTGAATGGGTTTCCTGATTATACTTGAAATAATATTAACCACCTTTGCTTTCTGGCTGAGGGATTGGTGCCACATGGCTAGATGTTGCAACACATTATTTCTCCAAGTCTGGCCTCAAAGTGCCGCCCAGATTACTGTGTGAGGACTCAGGTGCCTTATGCTGGACACAGGGATAAGTAGATATACGACGTGATCTTACCCTCTTCTGACAGGATCCAGAATTACAGCTGTTCTGAACTGGTGCTGTGTGAGTCCCCATGCTAGGAAGGGGCGGCACCAACTCAGCCCAAAGGAGAAATGTTGCAAACAGGGGTGTATCTGGGGACTAAGGTGTTTGGGAACCACCTGTCCTGAAGATTTGCAACCCAAAAGCCTTTCCTGGTATTAGACCTGGATCCACAGTAACCTAGATGTGATTCATAGATACAAAATCCAGGATGGTCAAATTTTATGTAGCAAACAACTTTGAGATTTCATTATATTTGATAGAAATGTGTGAAACCAACTATGACTCCTTCTCTGCTCCCTTATACGGTTTCTGTGCCATATGATTCAGTAATCTACAGCCCAAACAAATCTAGAGTGCTCAATAAACTTTCAAAATTTATACAGTTCATTGCAGAATCTGGCCCTTGGTTGTATCCATGGAAGAAGTTAATTCCTCCCATTTTTAATGAACTACAGATGACTAATAATTTTAGAAGCCTTTCATTAAATAACAGGAAAATATAATTTCCAATAAAAGGGGATAGCACTTAACTAGAGGACTGTTAGGATGGAATATACTGAACAGGAAATTTTGATTACAGAGTCAGTCACTTCTGCTGGCCTTTGCCAAATAATCAAGCAGCCTCTGCAGATATGTCACCATTGCTTACATCCCATAAGATCAAAGGGGTTTGGTGACTTACACAGCAGCTTCTGCAACCACATCTGTGCTGTTGATCCATCCAAATTTTCAATTGCTGAAAAGCAGATGTAACTGGCAGTCAGTCTGGAAATGCAGAGAGAGGGGGGGAGGAAAAAGGCTTCCGGGAGTGGAACAAAACCAAACTGCGGACACCATTCCCTTCAACAGAGTCCATTATCTTTCTTGGAGCCTTATTTGAGTGAAACTCAAGAGAACTTGGCCACAACACATTCTATCCTCTAACATGTGCCTTTCTGTTGTGGAGTGATTTAGAATATGTGCAGCACTGTAGTTAAAGGTAAATGTCAGTAAAAAAAGATTAATTTGGACAAGAGATGGTGTGACTACTTTCCAGTCTGGCCTCAAGCACGAAACTGGTGAGTTTGCCAATTGTTACCAATCAATAGAGTTTGTTTTATCTGATCTTTGTCTTAGGCATGGGGAATGCAAATCAGGAGACCACTGACAACCTGACAAAAAATTGGATACAAAAATAATATTTTTGTTTATGACATGATATTTTGGGTTAACTCTGGTAGAGAGTTAAGCACCACACAGCTGCTTGCTCTTTTTGCCCACCCTTTACCACCAGTGGAACAAGGGAAGAAAAAAGAAAAGGTAAAAGTCATGGGTCAAGACAAAAATAGTTTCATAAACACAGGAGCAGTGGAAGAAGAAAGGAGAACTGAAAACAAAACAGAGCAACTGGTACAAAGGCAATTGCTCACCACCTTCCAAACTGACACCCTGATGGTTCCTAAGCAAAAGATGGCTTACCTACGTAAATCCTCCTCGTCTCCCTTTTCATTGCTGAGCATGACATAATGAGGCATGAAGTACCTCTTTGATTCATTTGGGTCATCTGCCCAATTCTGTCCCCTCCCAGCCTCATGTTGGCCCAGTTTATTCAGTGGATGGTGGCTGAGTGAGAAACAGAGAAGACTTTGACCCTTGTAGACACTGTTCAGTAATAGTTAAAAATTAGAATGTTGGTCAGAAATGCAAAACATGGCACCATATCACCTGCTTTGAGGAAATTTAACTTTGTTCCAGCTGAAACCAGTGTACACATAAAGGCTGCTTCAACACTGGGTGCAACAAAGCTCTCCCAAGGTCACTCTGAATCCCATCATTCTGGGAAACAACATCAAACATCCACTGAGGAACAACCTGCCTAAAATCCTAGGAGGTTCTGCAGCAAGTGAAACCAGGTCCCTAACAGAAAAGATATCTGCGCTTCTGAAAATAAGCACCAGAAATCATCATCTCTGCTGAGTGTCACCAACACAGGTTTCATTCAGTGATGATTTCTCTGGAAAAAAATCAAGTGCTTTTTCACGTACCCTGAGGTATCTGAGATGCCTGTGTGGTGTCACTAAATATGGCATGGTGTATAGGAGGCCTGAGCCCACCTTCAGCTTTAGCAGGCACTCAGGCACCACATGCAATCCCAAATATCTACATGGGAATCGTACTTTATCAGAGCAAATGGATTGATTGACACAGGTCCAAATCCTGTCCAAGTAAGTGCACCCTGTGCTACACCCCAAGCAATGGATATACTTGTCTTTTCCTTCCAAGAATATCTGCCATGTTGCTCATAATCAGTCCTGAAGATTCTCCTGCAGAGAGTCAATGTCAAAGGGAGGATCCCTGTAGCCTGAGGAGCTTTATGGGAGCTTCTTTATGCAGCACTGAAGCTCTTAACCATGTGTAAGCTACCAGACCCTCTGTGCCTATCTATGTAAGCCAGATTTTACATCAGATTTACCTTCCAGGCAATCCTTTGTTCCAGGTGAAGACGTGTAATTCCTCCCAGGTGAATTTTCATGCTCAAAACCTCACATTTTTTCAGGCTTTCTCTATGGCATACTCTGTAAGACAGAGGCACTTCAATAAGCATGTAACAGCCATTAAGCTGGAATGTCACTTTTTTATCCAAAGACTCCAACCAAGGAGTGGATAAGTGAATTTTGTCTTAATGTCACTTTATAAACTGCTTGTGGTTAGGAGAAGAAAGCACTTTAGCTCAGGACTACTTAGGAAATTACTTTTATTGATATATTTAGCATCATTATCATGTATCAAGAGATCTTTAATATCTTTTATTCCTTTTAAAAGCAATACTGGCCTTTCAGCAAATATATTTTTGTTACAGTATTTAGGCATGAAATATGTCAATATATACTCTAAGACCTATTAACAGACAATAATAAAAAAAGTGAAAATGTCTAACAAAGTAGTTGCTGTCTTCTGTCAACAAATATCCTTATGTGTTATATGATCTTGTCTGTTGGCCCTTGAATTGGGATTCCAAGTGTGAACAGCACCCCAGCTGGGCCACATTCATTGGGAATTACACATAAAGGTAGAAATCATCTATTCCCACTCCCTATGCAGGTAGCGACTACTTTGTCAGGTCATTTTCAGTTTTTGGTTGGCCTTGTTCTGCTAAGACTTCAAAAAATTCTGTGAAATGAGTCTAGAAAATCCATGTGGTGCCAAAAAGCTTGTTTCTATTAATCACAGTACTTTGCATATAATATTGCCATAATGCTGGAGCAGAGGTGACTTGACAGGGATACTAGGGAAATTCTTTGGTGAACATGGTCACATCTGTTGCTAATGTAACTCTTATATAACATTTTCTCTTATTTTGAAGGCTTTTGTCAAAAGAATTTAGATTTTTTCCAGTGACTAGTGCTATCTCATCCACAAAAAAACAAAACATGTTCTGCTGTCACTGGGATCAAATCAATGTCTGACTTACATCAAGATATTTAACAGTCTTCTGACTCTGCTTTTCATCAAATATAATGGTGGGGTATAAATTATTCAGCTCCATAATAAACCTTTCCAGTGAGTTACAATCATTTTTCCAAATCAGGAAAATATCACTGATGTGCTATAACTATTACAAAAATTGTTTAAATTTCTTTAGGGTGTATAACAATTCTTCTTCAATCCCCCCCATTTCAATGATAAGTCTTTTCCCATCATCAAGGAGATACTTTTATTACTTTTTGCACTAATCAGGACCGTCAAATGTCATTTGTAATCCATCTGTGATATGGATAGTCCTGTTTCAGTTAGGTCAGCAATATTTTTTCTCACGATGAGATATTTGAATAATATTATGCTTTATGTGCTGATGTAGCTGCATAAAATAGAGTTAAGTAGATGGGCCAAGTTCCACTGAAGTTGTCAGGAGCTGCTTTCAACCTGAACTGTACAGAGGTTCTATGGTCAATCGGTGCATGGATTGGATGCGTAGCTATGAGAAGTAATACTCCCACAGTAGTAAACAGCACTCATATTGGGCTTGCAGCATAAAACCCCTAACTCACAGGCCAATGCCAAGATTCTTTCGTTTTCATCCACAGTTTTTGCTTTTCAAAAGTGAATTTCTGGATGAAATCCAGAGCTGCGGAAGTTATCCTTTAGCTAAGCTTGAAATTGGGAAAGGTTGTTCTGTAGCTGTGCAATGCTAGATCTATGACATAGCTACTCAGTATCTGGTCTTCATATTTACACTATTGGTCTATGATATCAGGTGTTAAGGAGTCAGGCCTTCAAAAACCTGTCAAGAATTTTCTATTAAATGATGATATGGAAAAACAGGGTTTTTTTTATTTTTATATTTTCTTGACTTCCTTATCTTCCCCTTAGTATGGCAAAGTTGTGCATCGACTGGTCAAAGGTTCTTGAAACCAAGAATTTTCATGTTTATTGTAGCTTCAGATGTATATTCAACTATAGTATAACTGAGTACATATATACTTTTACAAGCACTCATGTGTAGTGCAGCCATCCTACAAGTTGAGTGGACAAAAATGGTACTATTTCTCCCCATTTGAAATGTGTGGAATATAGTTTCATTTAATCCTTGGGTGAATCATCAGACAAACCCTTTAATACCATCTGTCTAGCTCTCCTTGAAGATCTGGCCTTTCTTCATCCCCATATTTTTTTTTTTCTTTTAACTTGGGGATTTCTTCTTTTTCTGTTTTCTTTGTCTGACATGCCTAACTTCCTTGCTACACCTCTGCATATAGCCCAGCTTCCATATTGCTTTTTATGGTTTTTTTGCATGTTGTATGCAGCATTTTCTCATTTATTCTTTTTAACATCCATATAATTTAGAACTCACAGCAGCTTTTACAATCATGATATCTTCTCCTAACTTGTCTTCAGGTAGAGACAGAGTAATTGTCCTCTTCCTGAAAAGCAGTTTGATTTTATCTCCAATGTGAAGCTATGAGAGAGAGTTTGACATTTTGTTGATGTCAACTTGCATGTTGTTCCCCATCATGGGAGAAGAGGGACCTTTCAGATGCAATCCAGGCTTCAAGATATCAAAGAAAGAATTCTGAATCCTGTGGAAGTAAATCAGAAGGAAATAAAGAGAGCTTGGACTGACAAGACAAAAAGGATTATTAGCTTCAAGGAGTGAATATGAAACTTTATAGTGGTCTAGATAAATTTACATAAGTATCTAACAACTTTTATTAAGCACAAAGAATTTGGTTTCCTTATTCTGAAAAAAGCAAAAAACCCCCAACATAAATGCTTAAAATTTCAGTTGTTACCACAGGATTTGATGAGCTCTTTTTATTAAAATGAGTAGGGCTGATCACACTAATTTTGACTCTCCTACAGAAAAGGGGTTTGGGTATGTATTACATTCTATTAAAATAGACTCAGACTAAAATAATTTTCAACCTGTTTATGCTCCTTAGCATAAGGAGCATAAACATTCCTTGTAGGAAACAAAACATTTTTCTGACTCCCACTAAGATGACCCATACATTAATTCACATGTATTAAATTGACACATCTCTCATCCAAATTCACAATGGAATTTTTGTTAGATTAGAAAAAAAGTCTTGAACAAACCCAAGATGTGTCTTCATAAATATTAGAAATATTGTAAAGGGAAATTCTTTACCTTTTATCAGCACTATGGAATAACTGCAGAGTGAGTACATTTTGTATCACAGGGACAAGGATCATAACAGTATGAATGACTTGAATTACCTTGGGTATTTTCCTACCTATAAAGCAGTTTATTCCTTATTGCTTGAAGGTAATACTTGTGCTGAAAAATGGGACACAATGCCTAATTGAAATTTTTTTTTATGTACATAAAGGCTGCTTACATTTCTTAGAACTGAATGGCATAAGAGTGCTGCAACACTGCAGTACACAGAGTGCTGTCACTTGCTGTTACTATAGGGGAAAGTACTGAGATAATTTTGCACATAATGAATGATCATGGGGATGTTCAAAAAGGCTGAGGGAAACAGAGATTTCACTGAACATTACAGATGCATAGCTGTTGTCCCATATAGGGCAAATTACACCCTCATATTACAATTTTCAAAGTAATTTCTAAGACTTTTGATTATGAATCTGTAGATGTTATGTTCAAAGAATGCAGATCTCACTGTTCTTTCTCCCTAGAAACAACCCCCTTTCTGGATACAGCAAGTTAAACTATTTCTGTGATGGGGAGATTTTGGTAAAAACCCAGATTTGGATGCGATGATCCTTGTGTGTCCCTTCCAACTCAGAATATTCTGTGATTTTCTGAAATACAGGAACATACATTTCTAACATTGCAAATACTGGATGGGACACAATCTGCATCATGTTTACCTTCACATTTACTTCGTATTTGCCAGATCCATGGTCCTAGTTTTTGCTGGGCAACTCTTCCCTCTGGAGATCTCAGAAACTCTTATCTAGAAAGTCTATAAGGATGAAGCATTTGATATTTAAAATTTAGATTTTTTGTGCAGATAGATTTGATGTCCTGCTTGGTTACTGAATCCATTATGGATGTGCTCTGTGTATCAAGCAGAATTAAGCGATCCCCTGTTTGCAGAAACAGGAATACTTTGGATGCCTATTTTACCAAGAAAACTGTTCATTTCATTATCACAGCCACAAAAGAGAAACATAACTAGTATATTATGAGATGTACAAATCTGACAAAAAGAGAGCAGCATAATGAAAATATTTTCATGATGAAAATGGCATAATAAAGATATATCAACATCTTTCCATATAATATTGTCATTATGAAGGATACAAGAGGAAATGCTTTATTTATTTTGATGTTTTTTCTAATACTGAAGAGAACAACTAAAATTAGCAAGAGCTAAAACAAAAATACCTGATTCCATAGCTACATCTTCTACCCCTAAACAAATTAGATTGCAAATTAGAATAAAAACAGAGAAGTATTATAAATACATTTGGGTATCAAAAGGGATGGGGATTTATATGCAGTGGTAAACTCCATTTAGCACTGCATTCATAGCAAAGTATTTCTAAGTGTTATCTGATTTCCTACTGATAGAAAAGGAAAATATTTCATCATCTGTACTGTAGCTTTATTATCCTTTTTTACTCTAGTAAAAATTAAAAAGCACGTAAGTGCATAACCATAAATTTCACACCCACCCCAGAAGTTTTTAGTTTTGTTGCTGGAAAATACTGGAAGATACATAGATAGTTATAGCAATAAAATAGCAATAATAGTAATGCCTAAAGAGTAATTTGATTCAATATGTGCAATGAGGTACTCTTAGCACATTGCATTAAAATGTCTAATCAGTAACAGTACTGCTTGCATGTATTTCCAAGGATGCTTGCATACAGACTGATGAAGCTGAGCAGTCAATACACAGACAGAGCAAACAGGCAAGAAGAGTTCTGTGAGAATTCAGTCCAGATAAGTACAGTATATGCAGGAAGAATGGTCTTCAAATGTCATAGTGTTCTTGGCCAATGTAAATAGGGACAGATTCAAATTCACCGATCAGAGCACTTTTTAAAAATTTTGATCAGCCAGTTGTTGGGCTGAATGTGAAGAGAATGAAAGGGATTTTCTTTCTGATATACCTATTTAATGTTTGAATTGTAGAACCCAGGCACAATACACCTTTTCAGCAATTGGTAAGATACTGTTGTATTCGTTTAGACAAAATAATTCAATTTACAGAAGATTTATTTTGTCCTCCTATTAAGGACTACAATGGTAATTTGAATATTTGGGAGGTGTTTGTATATATTAATTTCAATAAGTCTGTGACTGCTCTCACATGTGAAACTTAAGAATGATATACCTAAAGCTAGAATTTGACCAATTTAAATCTTATTAGTACCTATATTTCTACTGGGACTACACTTTCACTTTGAAAATCAAACATATTTCAAGAATATTGCAGCAGTTTAGTCATGTGTTCAATCACAGATAAATTTAATCAGATCATAGTTTTAATTACATGGTATTCACCAGTCTTTTAGTGTTAATGCTATAATCACTAATTGTGTCAAATTGTGGATTGAAGCAACATATTGACTGTTGCTAGAGACAAGCTAAAAAAGACAAATTCTGTAACTTCATTCTCAGCAAGGCTGGATTGTGCCATCAGCATGGGCAAAGGAAAATGCAATGCTCAAGGCAGAGTAAAAGCAAGACTTTGGCCTGAAGAAAGTAGAGGTAGAAAAATTATCACTACAGCCATTGTGTCTTGCCTAAATTCTAAACACAAAGAATAGGATGGGGTAGGATAGGATAGGATAGGATAGGATAGGATAGGATAGGATAGGATAGGATAGGATAGGATAGGATACAGAGAGCTATCCTGCAGATGCCCACACAGTGCTTTCAGACACCAGAATCTTGTACCTTCAGAAGTTGCCATTGCAGGGTAAAGCATCTAAGTTGATATGACACATCCATGTTTATCAAAACATCACCAGAGTCAGGGATCTATCTATCTCTAATGTTTGATTTCTTCAATGTAGATAGCTATCTAACATGTCTATCTGTGATATATGTAAGCTGCTTTAAGTATTCAGATGACCAGATTTTGGTGTCTTATGTTAGGATGAACAGCTCCCTAAGCCCCTTTGACTAGATTGAACAGATGCGGGATTAGCTATCTATAGCAATATTAAGTGGTCTGTAGTATCCAAGACATCTCTACATGAGATCCATGACATTTTAAAAAGGATGCACAAAACAAAATTACAGAGAAGTAACTGGTGTCTAGCTGCATATAATGACACTACATATCTATGATAAAGATGAAGCCTGTATAGATGTCCTCTGACTAAGAGGAAGCTTAGATACCTCATATTATAGATCAGTACCTACACTGTAGTCGCCTAAATTTAGCTGAGTTCTAAGATTAGGTAGTTGCATCCTGAGAGGTTCATTTGGTTGCCCCATGTACCTTTGGAGATGCACTAGAACACCATGATTAGACTCCAAGGTGCCAATAAATTTCCATTTTCATGTCTGAAAATGTTTGGGTAGCCTAGGGAATCTCATACAACAATAGTTGCCTTTCAGCAAGCAAACAAAGAATTCTCTTATTTTTTCCACTCAGAATAAAAGCCTGGATACACTTACACTGTCTGCACCATTTCCTTAAAGTTCAAAGATACTTAAAGATATGAATTCATTTCATGAAAGAAGACCCTTCTTCTGAAAGTGTGTATTAAGATCTGAAAAATATAGAAAGGTTTTGCAATTGAATACCCAACTTCCACTACTACCAGTGGAAAGTACTACTGAGTTTGAAAATTTAGAAAAATTAGAAATGTATAAAAATTCCCAAAGTCTATTAAAAAGGCACTTGTGTAGAAAAAAATTCAGTAGATTAAACTCCTTCTCAGTTAAACACAAAGTAAACATATTGTGCTATATGTGTCAATAGCTTAGGTTGGAATCTGATTGAGATTTTTGTAAATATTGCAGTTTTTCACATTTTTTAAAATCTGGGATACAGGGGAGAATGTTTAGAGTGCATTAAACAAATTATTAGATTACCTGAATCCTTAAGAAATGGGGACCCTTCAGAAAACCCTTCTCCTACTTTCCCCCCATCCATCCATTCATATGAAGATGTGTTTAGTGATTAACATTGCGTAATTGTTAGACACACCCCTTCCTAGCTGAAGCCCTGTATCCCAGCCTAAAGCTCAAGAGACATTTTTTATCTCCAAATCATATATGATTCCATAATGGAAGCCCAAGACTCCATACACCCCTAAATGTAACATCATGAGTGTGATGTCCTTATAAGTCAGCAGAATAACTTTTACAAAGGGCAAACATCACACTCAAATACTGGAACTCAAAAACTGGAACTGTTTGCATTTTTTTGCTTGACTGTAATGTTAGATGTATACATTATTTATTAATGGAGGATGGATTTTTCTTTTGATTAAATACAACTGTTACTTTAACAAACAGATATGAGATCCCCAAGCTCTCAGTGTGCAGGGAATTTTGTCCATGCATGCCATGCCAATGGATTGTCAGTAATGGAAAGTGACGGAGTGTGGAGGGGAAAGGGCTTCGTTGAAATACCCTTACTTTCATGGTAATCTACCAGCTACAAATGCTTATCTCAAAGGACTGCACCTTGCTGTAATTGCTGCACTTTGTCTGAAACTATAAAACATTGTTCTCCTTGCCAAAGCTGTTGAGAATAAGGCCTAATGTTTTCATGTGAGAAGAAAAAACAATACATTTAAATTTAGAATTCTGTAATAGAGAAATTCAGCTTTGAATAAATAATCTAATAGTGTTGGAGTATATTGTCAAATCTTTGATATTCTCCCAATGGATGAGCTAACTGTGGGATACCGACTGTTGTAGCCAGATTGCTGTAAGAAAACAGGTATAGGAAAGCAAACAAACAAAGGAAACCCCATGAGAACCCTGTCCACTCTATTTAATTTGATTCTATAATAATATTATAGTAACTTATTTTTTTTTACTTCTCAGCTATGCACCTGAGTGATCTCAGTTTGATGACTGTCTTCCAACTGCAGCTTCACTGGGACGTGTTGCAATACCTAAGTCCTGAGTTACTCCAGTCCAGTCTAGGCACTAGGGGTGAGATTCGTATCACTTGATTTCAAACATATAAACTTCAGATGTCTTGATTTTTCTCTGCAGCCTTTAAAGATAGACAACTCCAGAAAGTGAGGATCTGCTAAATGTTTTTTCTCTGTATTGATTAGCTGCTGAGACTGCCTGTCTTCCTGCTTTATACCAGTTAAAGCTTATATGACTAGCCGGCTAATTTTTACAGATTAATTCAATCTCAAGGTCTACAGTCTGTACATGAAAATATCAAACTCATTTCATTAATGTACTTCAAAGCATAATTCCAAAATAAGTGTTGATACAATAATTGTTTTTTTCATAAATCTCTTACTTCCCAATGTTTATTGCTTAATATTTAAGGTGTATTTAATATAACAAAACCAGATTCAGTTGCAATATTGAGTCATGAGCTTTCACAAAATATGAAATGCTTTGCAGCCAGGTAACTGAGTAATCAACAAACTGTTTTTCTCCAAAGCAATTGGCTGGCTCCAAAAAGCTATTGTATTTTCTCTACGAGCCCAAAGTGCAACTCTTGGGCAAAATGAAAACATTCCTATTAACTGACCAGATTTTAAAAATTCCTATTAACTGACCAGATTTTGAATCTATGAAGATTCAAAAGTGTGAAAGGCCACAACAAAGAAGATGCATGGCAACATCATCACTGCTAGAGCAGGAAGGTTCATTATCACCAGTAAAATGTCATCAAGAGGATATATATATAACAGAGTATTAGACATTGGCATCCATGGTTGAAATTCTAGATATTCCAAAGTAGAATAAATTACATCTTTGGTTATGTAAGGGTGATAGCAGGCTCAAAACAAGGTTATTTGCATATAAAAAGCTCCATGGAAACTAACAGATAAAAGATTCAATAAAAAACCACATTTGTCATAAGCTGAAAGTTAAAGTTGGACTGCAGTAAAAACAGCAGTGATAATTATACAAAATTTACTGGGAAACCAGGCAAACTGTTTATGGGTGTACTTCTTACAGGTAAGCTACGTCTGATAGTGGAGTTGAAAGCAGCTAAGGTCAAACAGCAGAATTGAAGTCTCAGATCTCAAAATCCTGTTTTTCTTAACCCAGAGAACTGCACCAAAATTCAGTAAGTAAATCTGTTCCAGTCATGTAATCTCTTTATACGATACTAACAAGAGAGATGAAGACTTAAATCAGCCAGACATGTGTCAAACATGCTAGAGTTCTTCCAACACAATTTAACTAACAAATGCACACAGAAAACATTAATGTCTGTGGGATGCACAATAAAATGTTCTAGACTTCATACATGACCCTCTGTATTCCACACTGGTTGACCTGATTTTCTGATCTGTTTTGGATGCCTCCAGCTCTTCTGTACCTTCTGAGGAATGCAAAGACTTGGTTCTGGGAACAGTTTGCTCCATTCCAGATGGCTCCAAAGAAGCCCCACTGCAGGATGCAGCTGAGCCTATCAGTCATACTAATGGTGCCTCCAGGAAAATGTATTTAGGAAAGGGCAAAATGGTGCACAGTAATTTGGAAAGACAGGAGTGAAGGGGGGGAAAAGTGAGAGAAATAATCATCAAAACACCAAATCTGGTCCTCAGATTTGTTCCTGGCTGTATGAACACTCAAGGAACATTCAGCAGCCTATGAAAAGCATCCCTAAGTCTTGACATTACTGAGCTGTGTGGAGCTTTGCTACAACTTAGGAGGAAAATACTGCTCAAGCCAGCTGTGGATATCAATTACTAAGGAAACACTTCTCTAGTCAGGACCAAGACAGCGAGAAAATTTTTGTACTTTAATATTTGTATATAAAGTCACACCTCTATGCTAAGTATCAGTTCTCAGGAGGTATAAAGGAACCTTCCCGAGTCATTATCTAAATGAATCAGCCTTGGAAAATCATCACCAGCACTCCATATAGTTGAAAACTCCCATAAAGTAGTCCACAGGGTGTTTCCCTGGTGGCACTGCTAGCTTAGGAGATTGCCAAAGCCAGCAAAGGCTTTTGCAGTCCTGGGGTACAAGTCAAAAGTGCAGCTGAGTCTACTGAACAAGTAACCTTGCTCCTGTTTTTTAGCTGCCTCTTCTTCCCTCCCTTACTTGCAGCTGGAAAATCTTGCCCTGAGACCTTTGCTAGCTCCAGTGTTCACTGAGGTAATGTAGAATAAATAATTTTTAATTTTTTTAAAATTTTACTTTTCTGAGGGAATGTAAAGGCAGGAAAGATATCATCTGGCCTCAAGAGATGGATCAGTTCAACGTGGTGTTCAATAAAATGCCAGAACTGACACAAGGGAAAGTACCTGACCATGGGTAGTGAGGGATGGTGTGTGAAAGAGGAATTAAGTGGTCTCAGCTCTATTTTCTGACTGTACTTCAGCTTCTATTTCACTTCTCAGCTCCAGGTATAAAGGTAGCAAGCTTTATGGTTCCCCTCAGGACAACTAGTGGTCTGAGAATGATAGAGTTTGGCACTGTTTACTTGCAATAAATCTTTAGGTGTTACAGGACTACATGATTTTTATGCCAACAGCATTTGAAGCCAGCCTTCTAAGTCATTAAATCAGTTGTTTTGTTTGAGGAAATAAATGGTTGAAGCCACCTTGAGGCTAGTTTTGAGGAATTCATATCCCTGGTAATCTGTGAAGAGTCCCTTTTATCTGTCATACTGTTTTGTGCTACATATGACTAAATTGTGCCTAGTTTTTCAGCATATATGGGAGCTGTCTAACCCAACTTCAGATGTATGTGTCCACCCCAGCTGACCTAATTCTACTATGCACTTTCAGTCAGAGAAAAAGTAATTTTAAGGCAGTTTCACACAACTAATCTAAACTATACCAGGAAAGACCTTTTTCTTTTCATTGCCCACAGTGGAAACACATTCACAAGTTTAGATGTCTCTTTTCTAGACATCTATCTGCCTTTGTTCTGCAGAGAGAGGATAGAGTCTAAAGCAAGGGATGTGGCAAAATTACACAAAAGCAAATACTGTGGTGCAAGTTGTGAAGATCTCTACAACAAAACCCTTGAGCACTATACAGATTTTGTGGGTTTTGCATCAAATTAGTTCCAGTCCCACTCCCACTCCCTGCACTGTGTAAGTTACTGCTGTCTGCCATGTCCTGCTCCCGGGCTGGAGTGGTGGGACAGGTGTTGTGAGACCCTGCCCTGCCTCTGCCCTGGGGAGCTCCCACAGCTCCCTGCTCCAAGGAGCCATGCCCAGTCCACAGGGACCAATTATTGCCGAGAAGTGATTGCTCTGCATTGCTCAAACCACGTCTTTAGTTTATTTTTTGTCAAAGATGAATCCAGTCTGAGTGCTGAGACCACTTGTTGATAAGAACCTGAAAGTGGTAAGTTGAGCTGACCTGAAAGTCCAGTTCAAAAGCTGCCTCTTGATCCAAAGTAAAAGGCGAATGAGGACATAGTATGAGCTTCCAAATTTATTTATATAACAGAGGCCATTCATTAATTTATAGAAATATATATATTAAAATATATAACATTAATTGTGATTTGGGGACCCCACTCTCGTTTATTTCACTAGTATACACCCATTGTTTTAGCTCATGATGTGAGGGACCATAGGTGTGAGAAGGTAATGAAAGATGGATCAACAAAAAAGGTCGTTTCACTGAGGTTTGCACTAGTACCTGATCACATCTCTTTTTGGAGGATATCTTTTTTTCTTAGGTAATATCATAGTTACTTAGGTGTCCTCTGTGTGGTCCTGATGTTGTCAGACATGTATAAGTGTAAAAAAGCTGAAAGTGTAAGTAATTCCAGGGTCACCTGGATTACAGCAAGGCCCCAGGGAAGGTGTTAAAATGTGTATAGTGACTTCATACAACAAAACTTCTGATCTCTGCAACTGTCCCTAAGTATCTAGGAACACATTTACAGTACAGTTTTTCTCCAGTATTATTTAGAATCTTTCCCCCTTAAGAAACTGAAGTTTTGCTGGACTTCTCTGTGGCTGCTTATGATAGGTTTCATTATATTCAATAAGATTCTAAATATAGGCATTCTCCATGCAAAGAAATTTTTATCAGACATGTTACCAAGCAACTGATAACAAGAAGAAAACCAAGCTCAAAATACAAGTTGATACTTGTCAAAGAAATGGATAACAGTTTTATGGGCCATAAATTGAATGGCAGTGTTTAGGTGCTTCCATATGAAATTTGAGGGTTCAGCAGTCATTGACAATATGAAGTTTAACAAGGACAAGTGCCATATTCTGTACCTGGGTCAGGCAACCCTGGATGTTCAGACAGAATGGGGAATGAGAGGCTGGAGAGCAGTACCACAGAAAAGGACCTGTGGGTCCTGGTCAGTGACAAGTTGAACATGAGTCAGCAGTGCCCTGGCAGCCAGGAGGGCCAGCCTTGTCCTGTGGGGTATCAGGTCCAGCATCACCAGCCGGGTAAGGGAGGGGATTGTCCCCTCTGCTCTGCACTGCACTGGGGTGGCCTCACCTCACGTCCTGGGGGCAGTTTTGGATGCCACAATATAAGAAGAATATAAAGTTGCTAGAAATCATCCAGAGGGATGGCGAAGGGTCTGAAGAGTGTCGTATGAAGAGTATCTGAAGTCACTTGGTCTGTTCAGCCTGGAGACAAAGAGACTCATGTAAGACCTCATTACAGTTACGTCTTGCTTCTGAGGAAAGTGGAGGGGCTGACATTGATTGCTTCTTTCTGGTGATCAGTGATGGGACCTCAGAGAATGGTCTGAAGTTGTGTCGGGGGCAGTTTAAGTTGGACATCAGGAAAAGGTTCTTCACTCAGAGGGTGGTCAGGCATTGGCTCTGCCCCAGGGAAGTGGTCACAGCACCAGGCCTAACAGAGTCCAACAAGCATTTGGACAATGCTCTCAGGCATGTGGTATGATTCTTAGGGTTGTCCTGTGCAGCGCCAGGAGTTGGATTTTGATGGTCCTTGTGGGTTCCTTCCAGTTCAGGATATTCTATGATTCTGTCTTTGAACAACAGTAGGAGAGATGATTTTAATATGATACTGAGGCAATTTCTTCTCTGCATATTTTTATTAACACCTTCATTATTTACTCAAAAACTTAACTTTGTGTACTGTATGCTGTTCACTCTGTTTAAAAGGCATAGAATACTGATTTCTTTCATTATCTTGTATTGATACTGGTTCACTTTGGAAGGATGAGCCATGGAGTTTCCCTGAGTTCTTGGTGAGCCTTCAAGTATACATTTATGCACCGATCACACAACATTGACACAAAAATCTTAATTGAAGCACCTGTTGCTCTAGATCAGGTAGGACAGAATTTGGCAGTGAAACCAGTATCCTCTTGTGCCATCTGAAAAGCCTCATGGTATGGCTCCTGCCTTCCAGTGGCCACTCAAAGAGATGTCTGTCTTCTTCAGATCCTCTATCATTTCTGTCACCATCATAAAAAAATACCTTGCTGCGACTAAAATGCCTGCAGAACCAGAGAAACTGGATCTCATGAGCGGTATGTTGTCATGGACTACATCCAGTGTCCAGACATGAAGCATCAGAATTGGTTCCCAATGGAGAAATTATTTCAGACAGCAGTCTTTTGTCACTTACTGCAGTGTTTTCAAGAAAAACTCTTAAGGAACGACAACACAGAAGGACATATAAGAATAAAACCTATTTTCGCACCAGTAGAAGGGATTGAGATCAGCCCACCACAGTAGCCTGTGGAAGTGACAATCTAACAGTGTTCATGGATCTCAATAGAATTACTGTGATAGTAGTTTGATAATTATAATCACAATAAAGGTGCTCTCCAGTTGCTATCACAGGCACAACAGACTTGAGGGGAAAATAATTTAAATTATTTCCAATTTAAAATAGAGTTGGATGATAAGAAACAAAGACAAAATCTAAACTACCTTCCTCAAATCCCTAAGGGCACAAGGGGACTAGGAAATGGGGACTGTGGTCAATCCAAAGCAATTCTTCACTACTGCCCCTTCCTTCTCACACTTACCTGCTACTATTGCATGTACTCTCCATATCTGCAACTTCCTTCATAAATATCCGGCTTCTCCAGAGTGGGTTCCTCCAAGTGCTGCAGTGTGGATACTTGTTCCACCATGATCACCTCCAAGGACTGGTAGACTGGTAGACTCCTCTGGGGATTCTCTGCTTTACCACCTAGAGCACCTCCTCCTCCTCCTCCTCTTGTCTGTAGGGCTGTTTCTTACACTTTTTTTTCCTCACTTGCCTCTTGGCCAGTTTTTTTTGCCTTTTCTAAAACCTTTTCTCCCTCCAGGTGCCACCCCCTTGGCTGCAGGGATCAGCCACATCCCCTGCAGCCCCCATTGCCAACACACAAGCACCTGTACCCAGTTCAATGGCAATAACCCTGTTGTCAAATGTTCCATCAGTTGAAGAGCTTTGGTTCTAAGCTGAGTGTTATCATCAAACTCATGATCTTTCTGACACTGAATATTAATTTTTAAATGAGGATTTCATTAGAAAAAATGAAGCTAAGCTCAGGGATTTTGGGGTAGTGTATACTGGAGACAGTAGTCTTGTTTTCTACTATCACATTTTATGTTATCTATAGTGGAAAGTGCATAAATAGATGAGGCATAAATTATGCAGGCTTCTTCATGTATTCATTCTGCCATATATGCCCATAACACGTCTAAATTATATGTGAAAAATTGTAAAATTCACTCTGGGTGGACACTTGAATGTATATGTTTGAAAGGGCAGGCTAGTGCACAAACCCACACCCCCTCCAGCTGCGTATGTTAGAAGCTGGCAAGGCCAAACAAAACCTCACCCCATAACTCAGTGTCTGTTCTCAACCATGGATACACTGCAAAAAGTCCCTCCTCACTCTAAGCATCCAACAATCTGTGCAGACTGCTACCAGGCACTGCCAGAGAACTCAAACAGTTGGAGTAGGCTGGAGAGTTCATTCTATTCAAATTACTGCTTTTCCCCACACAAACTGAAATGAACAGCAATATCTCTTCCTGTCTTTCCCACATAAATTCTGCTCAAGGGCTAATGAACACATACAGATCATCGTTGCCATCTAAGCTGATACCACAAACAATTCCTTATTATAGCAGCAATGAGAACAAGGTGATCAACTTTTAACAGATAATGCTGCCTTGAGTGTGGAAGATGATCAGCTATTTCTTAGAAGTGCTTTCGGTTTTATTTGACCTGTGTTGAGACATTTGAAAATGGAGGTGGAGAGTTTGAGCACAAGATGGATTGAAAATAATGGAGGTTACACCACCTGTGGGAAGATGATTTTCAAAGAAACACACGGTAAGGCTGTTGAACATAAAGTACCTGTTAACATGCAAAAAATATATTTGTTCACTCTGCAGCTACTAGCTTCAATATCTGAACTATAACTGATGTCTCAGTTGAGAGCAGGTAACATTTGCTTGCCTAAGTTACAAAAAAATACCTATTCTTCTACGAAAGAAATAGCAGCTGGCGACATCCATTGTTAAAAATCTTCAGATCCTGATAGGAGCTGATTTGCTAGAAGGTATTTTTTTGAAAGCTAGGGAATTTGGAATCAAAATAAACAAGTTGCATAGCACTGGTTTTTGCATGACATGTTGCATAATGTAACACTTATGAGACTTTGATTCATGAAACAGCACCAAATAACAAACAGGTACCAATATGGAGCTAGAGGATTGAAAGTTTGGAAGACATTGATGATTGACTATTGTGCAGCCCCCATTGCTTCCAGCACCTTTCTGGAAGGCTAAATTAATTTGGATTATTTGCTAATGTGGTTTCTAGACCAGCCTTAAGGCTGGTAGTGCTTGTATGAGAGAAATGAGTTGACATCATCTGGCAGGGAATCTGGAATATGCTGCCAGGGTCACAGGACAGGTTGACTTCATTGTACACAAAGGCAGAATATCCTGAAATTGTGGCCCAAGCCAGATCTTCAGCTCTGAGATAAAGTGACAACTCTGTGGAAAGTGAACCCAGTCTTCATGTAAGTTTTGACAAGTCTGTTCCTAAGAGAGGTCTGGGAAAGTGCTCCACGGGAGTCATTAAAACTGTCATAATTTGTCTGAAAACTTTTCCAAAGGATTCATAATTACCGCAGCTTGTTCTTGTCTCATTATTTTGTCTTCTTCTCATTCTATTCTTTCTTCTTTTCAAATACACTGGTGTATTATGGAGCTAATGTCCAACCTGGGTGATATCAAAGAAATTTTAGCAGAAGACAGTACAGAAAAAGAATTCCACATCATCCTGAGGAAGGAGCAACAGTTTTAAGGCAGTCTAAAACTGGCAAAGAGGAAAAATTAGATTTGTTTTCACTGTGTTCTGTGTCAGGAAAAAGTATGTTTTGATATACTTAGAGATGATTTAAATATGTGATATTAACTGACTCAGTTTTGTGCTACCCAGGGTATATTCCTCTTGCTGAAAATATCCCTGGAAGTGATTGTTAAATGTATATGTCACATCAGATTGCATACTGCTATTTGGAGGTAAACCTCCTATCCTGTGACCTCACATCACTTCCCATGCAGTGCATCTTACAAAAAGTCTAATAGCAAAAACACCCACTTCTCTTCACAGCATAAGGGGAAGCAGGTCAAAAAGGGGGGAGGGGGCAAAAGGGTGTACATAACTCAAATTGCTCTATGGATTTAGGCACTGATTGTCCAAAGCTGTAACCTGGTTGCTCGGTGATTGCTTTTCTGTGATTTTATACCAGTGCATAAACTCCTTGGGGACAGCTGATATGACATTGTCAGATTTGCTTTGCCTTTTATCAAGTTCCTCTCCAATTTCAGAAAGTGGGTTGGGAAGCATAGACAAGATAAACCACTAAAAGTAGAACAACCTGAATTTCTCACTGTGCCTCCATGTACTGGAGGCAGGGGGTTCCCTGATGCCAAACATGCATTTTAAAGCTGTAAAAGACAGCTAACATTCCTGTCTTCTGAAAACAACACCTGTAAGAGCTATGTTGAATCAGAAGATACTGCCCTTACCCTGTAGCTTTAGGCCATTGGTTTAAGTCCAAGTTGACATTTGCAACTCATTGAGTCCCTGGTGGACTGGGGTCCACCGCACAAAAATAGTTCTACATAATATCATGAACTTGGCAGTCAGTGAATTAGAAGGGACTAAAACTGCTGACACAGAATAAATTACCCAGAACCGTAGGGAAGAGTCTGAGAATGTGATGGGTCAGAGGAGAGAGAGGGACAGAAATATGAAAATTCTTAATTGGTCACCTGTAGCTGCTGTGAATGTGTCCTTAGAAACCTCAGGGGGAGAAGACTTAAAAAAGGAGAAAGATAACTGGTGGAGAAAGTTCCAAAGAGATAGGAAACCCCTGGAAAGTGAAGTGACCATGGTTTAACCCAGGGCAAACCAGAGTAGCCATCGCTGGTGTCCATCATCTCCTCCCTCCCCCTAAGAGCCTTTGTTCTATTCCCTGTTATCTCCTGGGCCCCTTTCCTTCCCCATCCCATAGGACCAAGTAACCCTGGAACTTCCCTATACTCCCCCAAACCCCCAGGTGATTGGTGGTACGTGGTAACTCTTAAGGCTGTGTTTGAGGGCCCCTTGCCCTCTTGGATCCTGCAATAAAGCCACTCAGAATTAAAGGCACTCCAAGAGCCCTCTCGTTATTCATCTTCAGCTGATAGCTAAACTGGATCGTTCCTGCACCACAACACAGGCCGCAGTTTCTCTGGCTAAGTGTTTACGGGACGCTGCCAGAGTGCCCTGGGGACAGGGGCACTCCTGGAAATATAGCCAGCTGGAATCTGTCGTGGCAACGCCGGGCTGGACAGAAAAACCAGCGAGCTATAAATGGTGCCCAATGTGAGCTATAGTCACCAGGTATTATTTTTGCCCTAAATTTTTTCTATCTTCTTCATCACCAACAAAAATTAAGAGAGGAACAGCTGCTATTTCACGGTTTTTAATGAAGATCAGTTAATAAGAAAAAAACAGGAAATGTTTAGAAAATGTAATATCATCAATGAGAAATTTTTCATGCAGTTGTTACATTGGAAGAAGACTTCTGCTATAAAAAAATTCAAATTTTTTTGTTTACACAATGAAGCACATTGTGAAATAGATCCTTAGCTATTAAAAATAAAACATGAGCACATATATTCCTCCTTATAAGTGAAAACACAAAGAATCTGCAACTGAACTGCTATGCAGACGTCCATTTATAGACATCCATTTACAGATACAGACTCACCTATATATGGTATTGTTTTGTTTCTGAAAACTGGACCACTTTTAAATATTGTAGAAGCTCCAAACAACACCACAGAGCAAAGAATCCATGCTCCCAAGCTGATCTCTTACATGTAAACCTTGAGCTATTGCCAATCGTCTGTCCATGTTAACAAGCAGAACAAATAACAGTTCATTGAGACCTAAGGATTTAAGATGCACCGCAGTAGTTTTCCAGGACATTACAAATTCAAATAAATTTATTCTAAATTTTCATATAGAACCATAGAATATCCTGCATTGGAAGGGAGACACAGGATCAACAAAATCCAACTTCTGGCCCTGCACAGCACACCCCAGGAGTCACACCATGTCCCTGAGAGTGTTGTCCAAACACTTCTTGAATTCTGTCAGGCTTGGTGCTGTGACCACTTCCCTGGGGAGCCTGTTCTAGTGCCCAGCCACCCTCTCTTTCTAAACTCCAAACTAACCTCTTCCCTGACACAACTTCAGGCCATTCCCTGAGGTCCCATCACTGGTCACCAGAAAGCAGCAATCAATGCCTGCCCCTCTGCTTCCCCTTGTGAGAAAGTTGTAACTGCAATGAGATCTCCCCTCAGTCTCCTCTTCTCCAGGCTGAACAGATCAAATGACCTCAGCCACTCCTCAGAGGGCTTCCCCTCAAGGCCCTTCACCATCTCTGTAGACTTCCTTTTCACACTCTCTAATAGCTTTATAACCTTTTCATATTGTTGTGTCCAAAACTGCGTACAGTAGCGGCTTTTCAGATAAGAGTTCTTACATTTAAGTGTACAATCTTATTACCAGCCCTTACTGTTTTGAAGCTTCTTGTGTAAGTAAGAACATTTGGTCTTCAGAGAATTTTGTGGAAATTGAGTCTTTAAAGTGTTTTAGAACTTGGATCTGGCCATTTATTTGAAAAGAAAAGAAAGGATGAGACTCAGGAAGAACTGGTAGAGTCCTCCATAGAGAGACTATTTATGCACGGAACTAGTTATAGTGTATATCCTTCACAGACAATGCAGTAGGAAACACAGAGGAAGACCATATGTCATTTATTAAGAGATAAAATAACCATCAGAAGTTAATAAACCCCCTAAACAAACTGGGCTATCTATACGATAGTTTAGCTTAGTCACAAAAATTTACAGCTGACACTTACGCTTGAGGAAAATGGTGAGGTATGAGAAGTTAGATTAGACAGAAAATCTCTGAATTTTGAAACCAGTTCTAAGCAAGAAAATATTTATAGTGGCCAAAAAAACCCTTTACAATAACCAAGAGAGGGAAAAATTCTGGCTTTAACTTACTATCAGAGATAAACTGGGATATCTAGTCTATAACAAACTGAAATTGAAGCAGTTGTGATTTATGAGATAGCAAGAGAGTAGCAGGTAGGGGGGTAACAGTTATTCATACTTTTGAAATCCATTATTTCATAGTCTTCTTCACAGTATGTTCAGATAGTGTTAGACCTTCCTTGATCTCAAGAATGCCTCTTAGTCTCCTGATAACAAGGGAATCAATTAAGAAGAATAGAAAAGGAAGGGTCCCCAATGGGTTTTTTCATTCCCTTCTTAGGTCACACTCAGATTTATGCAAGGAAAGTAGTGATCTGAAAGAAAGAGGAGCAAATTATCTCAATTTTTTCTCTACAAAATTCTTTAGGTGGTAAATTTATAACCAATAATCTCAAATGACGTAGGATGGGTTTCTACTGACATCCTAAAAACCTCACACTGAATTAAATGAACAGTTGCTTGCACTCACCAAAGGATTATCTCATTTACATTTTCAAAAGGGATTACAGTGCCTTTAAAGGACAAGCATCTTTTGGGCTAATTAATTTTCTCAGACTAACTTGAAATATATGGTGAGCACTTGATAAATATTAATATGGGGTATGGGGTCACACTTTTTGCAGTTTTCTAAATCTGTTATTCTATTGTTAGTGGTTCAAAATGTAAGTATGTGTGTGAATGGGTTTTTTTTGTGTATGTGTATATTTCTGTATTGTGGGAGAAGAGAGAAAATTAAGAGGATTAATGGGCACATGCAATATCTGTCTCCTTCAGGGGAATACAGGAAAGTTTGCAATAAGTGAACAGAACACTACACATTTAATTTCCACTGGTAGTGTGATATGGTTTTATAAATCCAGGAATTTCTGAACATTATGCATAGATACATGCATAGATATGGGATATTTAGTGTAAGCTTTTCATATAAACATTCAAAAAACATCAGGCTGAAGAATGTGGAACCTAAGATCAAGGAAAAGCCCCACACTACCCCCTAGTGATCAAAGTTTGGTGACCTCCAAATAACAGAAAACACAATAAGTGGACTTTAGATCACAAGAACAAAAAAATGCCCAGGAGCGATGCAAGTCACTGCTGGTGTTCTTTACTTAGGATCCTTTTCATGATAGAAGAATAAAGCAATGGCTGTCGAAAGGCTGCAACTTCCAATTCCTTGGTCTGAAGCCTCAGTAACCAAACAAATATAAAAATGTATATATTCAGAAGGAGGAAAAAACAAAACCTCAGGGGAGATGTTTCAAGCGTTGTTAGGATTTGTAAAAATAAAATAAAATAGAAGATTTTATTGCAACCATATGGTTGCCAAAATAGGATTTTTTCTGTTTTCTGAGCTATTTGCGTTTTTCAGATATACTGTTTAGCAGACATCATACATACACTATTTCTTAGCTTTACATAATCTTGAAATTATACAAACCAAAAGCCAGGGCTATATGTGTATGTATGGTAAACTAATTAAGCACTAGTTTATGCATCAGAGAACAGAATCTGAATCTTAAAGGAAAAAGGAATCACCAACAATAATTTCAGCATAACTCTGTAGAGATTTTTACCATGTTTATTAAAGTAATTAGGAAAGCATAAGAATAGGCAGGGCATATTCAAATTAAATCAATGGAGCAATTCATGTGTTGTGAAGTAACTAAATCAGGATTTTTTTACCTAATAAAAAATGTGTCAAGATAAAACTGAAAATGGTTCTGTCAATTTTGTCTTGATATTTTTTCTATGACTGATAAAGCAGTCAGTTTTTTGGGATTCTCTAATAAGTGAGAAATCACAAACTTATTTGCAGAAGCCCTCTGAGAGGCACTGCTTTTACTGACATGGATTTTGTGCCCTATCCACAGGTAGGTAATCTGCATTGGGTTCTCTCTATTCCACATTACATAAAATCAAAACCCTCTACAAAATGAAGGTCTTTAAATTCCATTTGTAGAAGTTATTATATATCCTTACCAGATCTCACTATGCTTAATTGTTGTTGATCCTTCACATTCTGAATTTTACATTATGTTTATTAGCACAGTATCTCAGAACCTTCCAAGTTAATACATGAAGTCCCATCTTTAAAGCTGTATTCCTCTCTCTTTCCCAGAGGACACCCCTAAGGTCATCTTTTTCATTATTTGTTTTCCTTTAGCAAGTTCTGCTGAGTGTGCATCCCCTTTTCTTTTGTTGCAGTTGTGCGAAAGCTTCATCCTTACAGCTGGCAACTGCATAATATGTAGGAAAGGGAGATATTGAAAGACCTTACAGCTCTAGGATTAAAATCATCAGGGCCACAGGACACTCTAAATCTGATATTCCATTTCATGATAGGTCACCAGTGTAAGACAAGCCATTGTGATGAAAGATCTACAGAGGAAAATAATTCTAATAGAAGGGGGAAAAGTGAAACAAAATCAAGTATTAAGGATTTCTTAGAGCACTTTTCATTGAGACAGAGCAATATTATATTAACAGGAGAGCAATAGCTGAGACAAGTTGTAAAATCAAGGTAATAAGAAAGATTGGAGGCTTGTGAAAGAAAAGCCACAACATTAAAAAAAAAAAAAAATCAAAGATCTTTGAAGGAAAGAAACATCCATTACAACCCCCACAATCTAAAGGCCTTTTCGGAGTCACATCCTTACAAACATTATACACTACCTTTAAAATTTGATAATTATTATGAATTCATATGAAATGAAAATGAGAAAATTCATGCTGGTCCTGTACCTGTCTTGCAAAGATGAATATTTCATCTCATTTCTAATAATATTATTGGAGAAAAAAAGAGAGTAAAAGACTGATACTTGGCCCTAGGCCAAGTGGCACAAACTGGATCACATCCAAAATGTTTAAGACATACTCTCTAGAGAAGATGTGTTGGAGAAAATTAGCTGAAGCAGTCCTCAAAAGAACTGGGAAATAAGTAGAAAATTAATTTTGTAGGTACTCAGGATTGTAGTACTTGACTCCTCTGACTTTTATTTGTCTGTGTATACATGTCTAGAACTCTGAATTAAGCTAGGAAAGACAGCAATAATTTTGCACAAAACAAAGCAATTTAAAATGGGGAGGAATTTTTTTCAAGTCACTTACTACTTATTTCTACAGACAATTTAAGATGGAGACTATTGGACATCATGCATTTCAGTTTTGTGATATACACAAACAGTTGATAGTTTACTACTGCTGAGGCTGATCTCAGTTATTAAATTCTTTTTCAATCCCTCATGAAACTCTGACACAGCGTCGTAAAGTCTGGGGAAGTCATTCTTGTCATGCTCACAGGTACAGCTCTAAGAATAAACAAGTAGTATACACATTTTAATTATTAATCCCTTTCCTTCTCACCTCCCTCGAGATTGATTTGTATCTGTTCCCATCTCCTTATATCTATATTTATTTTGTTTCTTACACACATGTTTAAATTTAATCTGATTGTGTCCTTAGGCCTGTTGTTGATAATTAAACCCACGTATTTTATTCCCTACAGCATGCATTGCAAACTCTGTCTCTAAAAATGAATCTGAAGCTTCCCCTTGATCTCAGTAAAATTATAGTTTTGGTTTCCCTTCTGATTAATTTTGTATTGGGTGTAGTTTTAGATTTTTCAGCCAGGGTAAATAGACCCTCCTATCTTTAAATCTAAAGTATTTTTTCTGATTGATGTCAAATGAATATTTGACCCGTAGTTCAAACCTGTTAGCAAAGATGGAAAGAGTAATGCCAGTTGTGTCTGGAGTGGTAATTTTTTTCTTTCATTCTTTTTTTTTTCAATGCTAATCTTATTAGTCACTTGCCTGCAATGTATCTTACTGGACCAACTGCAGGTTTAAGTTTTTCAGAAAAAGAGAGAAACAGGAGGGAACTGACCAGCAAATTTGGGTATCCAGTCAACTACAGTGTACCAGAGAAAATGTTTCACTACCATTATGATTTCATACACTGTCCCAAGCCTTACAAATCCCATGCTCAAGGATCTTCTTGATGACAATATAAAACCAGATTGTAAACTCCATTTGCCCACTTAAATAGGCACGTTGAAGACACAAGAGCTGTGCAAAGGTGCAATGTTTCCAAAACACCTAGGAATTGATGGTATTGAGCCTTCTTGTTTAAAACAAATTACCATTTCAGTTTTCTCCAGGTAATATTAACCCATCATGACAGAAAAGACTGGAAGTTTAAACCATAATCTCTGGACCTGAACATATTTCTACATGGCAGATGAAAGCCCAGGGAAAGATCTTTCTGGACAAGCACAGAATTTATTTGAAATAAGTATACCACTGAACATGTCGGTTTGAAAGGGACTTTAGAAAATGCATATGTACCCAGAAATATATATTCTTATTTTACCAGCTGTATTAAATGAAAGATAAATCCTCTTTCTATGTAACTTTCTTTTCTTGTATCATTAGATCTTCACAGGAGAACTTCAAAAGTAGTATGTATAAAAGCAAATGGATCAGTGAATAACATTCCAGGTTTACAACATGTAAAGTTAAACAGCTTCACTCAATATCATCACTAAAGGAAAATATTTTTGTTCATTCATTTATTTCCCTTCCCATTGTCATGTTTTCTGATATGCTGTGTAAAGGTATATATCACATCCATGGAGTCTACACCCTTACCTTGCCATGTTTTGATCCTGTGAATAGACCCTGAGAGATTCTTTAAGTTGCCCTCTTCTGCCTTTTCCTTCATCTCCTTATTCAATAGAATCTGAAAAAATGTCCATGAGAATAGTGAAGAAATGTATTTGTAATAGGCCTCTGCAGAAGACACTGTAAATGAGAGTACAAAGGCTTCATGGAAACCTTAGCAGAGCTTACCTACACACCTTGGCTGTAGGCATCTGTATGTTTTAGCATGAATGACTGCTGTACAACCTGAGGACTGTGACATTCATATGTGCTGCCTTTGACAACACCACCTGCACATACTGCTTGTAAAAGCTTGCTGCTGCTGTGGAAATATGTCAGAATGTTAACACTCTCAGTGAACTTTCGTGTACCATCTAGAAAGCCCAGTATTGTGCAGGTGGAAGATTAGGTTTGCTTGCTTCAGAAAATCCTAGAAAAGGGAGAACAAAAGTGATACTGTTGAACATCACCACGGAGGTGATTTCCACTCTCTGCCAAGGTCAGTGTAAAGGGCTCATCAAGAGCTGCATCACTGGGTTCCCAGTGTCAGAAAGGAATGTAAGAAAGCTACTACCACTTCTGTTACTGTTATTGAACAGTTAACCAGCTTTGAGTACCTGTGCCTTCGTTATGGCACAGATCCCAAAAGATCCCAAAGTAATCATCATTTCCTTGTTACAAATCAGGATTGAAGAACTAAAAGTGAGTTTAATGCTGCAAAAAGCACTATTCAGAAACACATAGACCCTTCTTCCCAGTAATGTCCCTTGAATATGAGTGCCCCTGAAGTCTCCATGTTATTGTAATTTTCTCCCTTTTGTCATTTTTTTTCATGTAACTGTTCCAAATACTATTGTACACTGGACACCTGTGAACTGATAATATTGGCTGAGTTGTCACTAGTGAGAGACAGTGCCCCCCAGAGTCATGGCTCTAGTGCTGAATACCAGAAATTCTGAACTTTATTTGTATTCAGTCCATGGGTGTTAAAATTCACAATACCACTGGAGCAAAAGATGTTACACTGACTTTAACTGATGAGCAAGATATGTAGAATCTTTTATTTCTAAATGAAAAAGGACTGAATTTCAACAAGTTTCAAACATAGTTAAACACAAATGTCTAAGATTATGCTGTTTTTTTCATTACTCTACGAGCAGCAGGAAATTCTACAGTTCCTTCCTCATGAATTAAGTTTGTATTTGCAAGGCTGTAGTGGAACTCTGACAACAAAGTTCGAGCAAATATTTTAGAAATCTGGATACATGAAAATCCAGGAGTTAAAATTCGGGAGAGACTGATGACTAAGCAGTCATCAGCCTTTTCATCTAAAAAATTTATGCAGCTACTTAACAGATATTGTCTTGTTCATGGTTTTGAAGTGCCTATGTCACAGAATTCTTTTGAAAAGACCCCAGCCATTAAAATTCCACACTTGATTTTATGATCATCTTGAAGATAATGCTTGTCCAAGTTTATGCCACCTCAGCAACAAACATCATGGTCTGTTTGGCAGGTGAATCATGAATGTGGACATAGAGCTCCCCTATGTCGCCCTGATTTTTGCAATGTGCTGTGTTTATACTTTGTAGTGAAAGTTCTCATAGATTTTGTGTAAACATAGTCCATGTTTATGTAACCGGCCAAAGATCGTTTTGTACTTTTGGTACTGTTTTTCATTCCTTTTTCTAAGGCAGAAAGGTGGATGGACTGTGTCCCTAACCTATGGAATTGGAGAGGTGGTAACCTCATTGTCCAATCCATGATTGTCTATGTAAAGATATATAAATGAAAGAATAAAGAGAGGCAGGGCTCTTCTTCTCTCTGGCCCGGCCTTGGTGGCACTGACCTGCTGACTAGAGTTACCTGATTCTTTCGTGTCCAACCGTGCGACACCCCTGTTTGGCCCGTCTGGAGAGAAACAGCTCAGTTTTCCAATAAAGATGAATTTTTAGAAAGGTTTCAAAAGGTAAGCCAGGTGTTAACTTCCTTCTCAGCACTGAGCTGCAGCACACCAACTGTAATTTACAGATTGAGAGCAATGTTAGACAATGCATCATTATAGAAGACGCATTGAGGCTACTACAATTGCATATCCTGATCTTAAAGGAATTGGAGAGGGAGAGAACAATTCTGAAAGAAGTTTCTGACTGCTGCCTTCCCCCTGCTTGCTATGATTGCTGTATTGTAGGTAACATGGTGTGTGTCAGAGGAGCAATGGTGAATGCGGCCAACAGTGGCTTGGGAAGGCTGCAGCCTTCATACTCAGGGGAGTGGTGCCAACACAATGATTGGGGTTTAGGGCAGAGCTGCTCCTGGAAAGAAACCCTAGGGACAGCCAGGTTTGAGGAGGAGTTGTAGTACCATTGTGGCTGGTATTGTTTCCAAGTTTTGAAGACAAACCTCAGGAAAGTCAAAATTGGAGAACTGCTCAGGTCTTGACATGGAGAGGTTGAGGGCTGCAGCATTGTCTTACCACCTGCACAGGGACATATTATCAATATGTGGTTGTCTCAAGAGACACACTTTTGAATTTTAGTTGACATGTATATGTCAGACCTGGGGAGAGAGCAAAACCCAGGTTTAGGTAACTCAGCAATAGGGTTTTAAGTCATGTCTTCGTCTGTCTTGCTTGAACTTATTTCAGTGCACAAAACCTTGAGTTATACTTATGCCTTGTTTACCCAAATACTGCTGAATTGAATTTGGCAAGTATGAGCTATATATGAGTATAGTTTCATAGAGGTTCTCAGATGGCTAACCTGTTTGTCAAAAATGTTCTGAATGTTGTCTGCAGTTCTCTTTTATTTCTCTTCTTGTGAAGTGTTTGGAATTAAGATTTTGTGTGAGATACGCTGTGAGTTTAGGCATTACACGAAAAAGCATTCATTGTAAATCAATACTCAAAGCTAAATTTTGCTCTGATTTCTGCTGCATGAAGCTACAATGTCTTTGCGGCAATAGTATGAATTAAAAATACCAGTATTTCTTTTAAAAAAGAAAAACGCTTAGCATAATGAACAATTTTGTGAACAATTTATGAACATGATGCATCAAAGAATATCCCCTTAGTCTAGTGTTTCAGTATTTGAAAATTGCATGCAAGTTATATGGTACTTGTGTTCTATTTGAAAGTAACATGATAGGTAATAAGTATCTCTATTAATTCACTGCTTTTACTCTCAAAATTTTCAGAAAGACACGGTGTATTCTTATATCTTGATATTTTGATTTTTGTGTAGAAATGAAAAATACTGAGAATAAGGTGCAAACTGCGTGTGACCTGTTATAAGATTTATTAACTAAACCCAAAGCTATTTCTTGTTCCTGATCACAGCTTTATGTACCAGACATTGACAAAATATGCAGAAAGTACAGTGAACAGTACAAGCTAATCACCAACTTTGGCTGTAAGAATATTTTGCTCTGGAATGTAGGTGATTATGATTCAGCACAAAAGGCAGCTGCAAGCCATTCAATTCGTCTTTCATTGGAAGGGATAAGAAATGATCATCCAGCCTTCTAAATTACACACCTTCTTTCTAACTTTGTCAAGATTCATTTCTGCTTTCTCTTTCAGTCTTTGTTAAAAAAGAAAAAAAGGAATTTAATGATACTATTCTCATTATACAGCTATCAGTTACATAAAATATCTTTGTTTAGAGGCCTAATAAAATTGGTCATATAAAGAGGAAATGAGATCTTGAATGTAAAACGAAGCTGACAGTGCTCTTCTATTACTATGGTCTTATTAGGAAAAATTCTCTGACATCTGTTTATCCCCTGCAGCCAACCTTGTATTCAGAACACAGTAATTGATTCACAGCATCCACTGGGGATCTAACTGGCTCACTTTTCCACACCGCACTACACAGGTATCTCTGCAGCTAATTCTGAATGTACATCTACATCGTTATCTCCTGGTGAACTGTGACCCGAAACACTTTGGAGGCCCAGATGAAAGTGCTTCCTCACCCCTCCAGTGCTGAGGGTGCAGGCGTTTCTGCAGAGCGGCAATTCACCCAGGACACCCAATCACAACCAGCCCCTTTGAAGCCCCGCTCAGCTGGGAGACCATGAATGATTCATGGCTTCTCTACACACACTAAAGGGGGAAGAGCAAAGCTAGTGTGTATTATTCAGGACTGCATCCTCAATAAGCCTCCGTGTTCAGCAAATTGCTACAACGTTTTTCTGCTTAGTCTTCACCTGTACACAACATCTCTTTGTGCATAACCTTCTCATTTTAACAAAGATAGGCTGATTATCAAGGAGGCCGTGTTAATTAACACCAGTACAAATAAAGAAGTCCAGTGTCAGTGCACAAAGCCAGTGTTCAAAGGATTATAAGGAAATTAAAGTAGACCAGACAATACTAATTTTACAATGGTTGAGCTACCATTTTTTTGTTTACCCACTTCCATTTCCACAACATCACAGGTTCATTTGGAACCCAGTTTAGTCGTGGGTTTCAGACTCCATAAATATCTTGTCTGTTTGATGAAAGGATATTAACTCCCTTTCAATGTTATAACAATCAAATGTCACGGAAGCTGATATTTGCAATTAATAGCTGCAGAAGGACCTCTGAATTTCCAGGCATCCAGGTAGTAGAGCCAGATACCAGTCCTCAAACTGTGCCTCTTAAAAAACTCTTGTCTTATATTCTCATATTCTCAGAAAGATTTCCAGAACAAAAGATAATTATGGCTGAAATAATAAATTCTCTCTTTGCATTCGAACACCTCATTATATACCTGTGCTGATAGGATCACAAGACAGCAAACACCTAGTAGTCTTTCCATACCATTCACCCTGCTGAGAGTGAATAGACCCCGCTGAGGTCACAAGTTCATAGCCCTGTTCCTTAAAGGTAAAAGTCAGAAAGGGGCAAAGACAAAAGGTAAGTTAGTTCCCACTGTCCTCTTCATTGCTGGCATACAGAGGAGGCAGCACAGCTAAACCTCACTCATGAGAGAATAACACAAGTGCTAAGAAAGTAAAAAATTTAATAAACTGGTTTTATAACTGCAATTGCAACTTTCCAACTTCTCACGATACATGCCTTCAGAGATGACATACTTCTCACTTCTCATCAATTTCTCTTAATTTCAAGGGCAATAATTATTAGATTAATGAATTAGATGAACAGAAATCTACAGGACAAAAAACTTAGGGGATCTGGCTGTTGAGAGCTGCTGAACATGAGTCAGCATATGCTCAGGTGGCCAAGAAGGCCAATGTCATCCTGGCCTGTATCAGCAGGGCCAGGCAGTGATTTCCCCATGTACTCAGCACTGGAGAGGCTGCACCTGAGTGCTGTGTCCAGTTCAGGGCCCCTCAATTCAGGAAGGACTTTGAGATGCTGGAGTGTGCCCAGAGAAGTGCAGTGAAGCTGATGAATGGTCTGGAGCACAAGTCTTATGAAGAGAAGCTGAGGAAACTGGGGTTACTTAACTTGGAGAAAAAGAGGTTCAAGGGGTGACCTTATTCTTATCTACAACTGCCTGAAAGGAGGATGCAGCCAAGTGGGAGTCAGCCTCTTCTCCCAGGCAACCAGAGACAGGACAAGGGGACAGTCATAAGCTGTCATAAGCCTGGGGAGGTTTAGGTTTATCATTAGGAAGAACTTCTTCACAGAAAGGGTGATTGGGCATTGGAATGGACTACCCAGGGAGGTGGTGGTGTCATTGGCACTGTCATTAGACACTGGAGGCATTTAAGGAAAGATGGAACACAGCGCTTAGTGCCATGGTGTGGTTCACATGGGGGTGTTCGGCCATAGCTTGGAAGCCAATGATCTCAGAGGTCTTTGACAGCCTAATTGATCATTGTGATTCTATGACTTCAGAAGGCTTATGACGCACTTGATTGCAGGTCCTTAAAACAGGATCCACCACAAAGGAAACAGCCTGATAGGACTGGATTTCCTACTGGAGAGGTGGCCACAGTGCTCTTCTTTTAATCATGAGAGAAAGAGGAAGAGGGGCTGTTTATGGCCCCTCAGAAACTGCAAATTTCTGGGAAACACTGGCTCATCTGCGTCAGAGACTGAAAATAGTTCATGCCTCAAACATTGATATAAAGTTTTGATCAGAGAAGCTTCCCTGAAGATACCTGACTGGGACTTTGAACTGAGTCAAACTGCTGAGATTAGATAAAGGGAAAAGCCTAAAACAGGAATCCTGAACCACAAAGTTTGGGGTGGGGGACAAAGCACAGCTCACAGAAGCCAAGTTTGCACAGCCCTCCCCCAGCTGAAGGGGGGAGGAGGAGGACTGGATTTCCTACTGGAGAGGTGGCCACAGTGCTCTTCTGCTCCCCAGACGCCTTGCACCACAGGACTGCACGTGATGCAAGCAGAGTCTGCTGCTAGAGGCTGCCCCCTCCCCCAGGAGGACATGCCTGGACATTTCCACCTGGCCTGAGTGTATATTAACCCATGGCATTCTGTGCTTGTGGGGGGACTTCCACCGCCGAGACCACCCGAAGAGGACATCAGGACACCAGTGGGACCCACGGAGTGGTGATACTTCTTTGTCCCTATCCCTCTCTGTCCCCCCCATCTTTCTCTCTACTCCCCCTTTTCTCCCTTCTTCTCTCTCTCTGTCTCTCATATTTACTATCAAATAAAACCCATACTATTGATTGGCATATGGTCTCGCTTGTACCTTAATTTGGGCAAAGGTATCTCTAAAGAACTTTAATAATTAGATCTTAACATCCTGTGAAATCCAGTCTCACTAGGTTATGGAGATGGGTTCCTTGCTTTTATTCCTTCTGGTTTTGTGAACTCTTAAACTGTAGTCCAACTTCAGTAAAAGCAAGGAGGAATTCTTGGAAGCAGGAATTTTGGATGGAAAGCAAAGTTTTCGTTTGCAGCCTGAAGAATTAGGCACAGAACTGAAGCACACCACCTCTGCCCTGTGAAATGAAGGAATTTCCTTAATCCATCTTGATGAACAGAAACTACATTTAATAAAAGACTTTGCAGAGAGTCAAGAAGTGCTTCTTTTGCTGTCCTGCTACCATTTACAAACTTGGAAAACGGGAAGTATGCCAGAAAGAAATGTCCTTAGCACTTTTTATAAAATAATGGCCTCTAATGCAACATGTAGGGCTTTATCATGACTTTTCTGAGGTCCTCAACTCTACTTGTACAGGATATAGAGAGGGTTGGTAGTTATGATTTATGTGTATTCCTCATGCAGGCAAGATACTCCCAATTTGCAATCCTGCAGGTTACAAAATTTTTTTAAAATAATGTTGTACAGAAAATACAGACTCTTTGCTCACATTTAAGTATTTCCAACTAACACCATTAAGTTCATATATTTAAAAACTATTAAAATTATTAGAAACACATTGTGGGATAAACAGTAAAATAAAACAGTAAAACAAAACATTTGGAGTTTTTGAACAATTAGTAAAACAAGAAGAATGACTAAGGGACAATGACTGAACAGAGGAATATGCTTTACCAAAACAAGGGATACCCAAGACACACTGCAATTCAGTAAGAACTGTACATTTATAATTGCATATATAATTATATATAATTGTATGCCTACATGCAAACGTATATATGAAATCGTTATATGTGCAAGAGGCTCTTTATATCCAAAGCTAAAAGTACCAAAGAAAAGGAAATGACAATTATCTAGGATTCATTGACTGGATGTCCTAAGTGCAGGGAGATGCAGCTTTGGTCCCTGTGAATGCCTTCCTGGCTGCAAAATACCTCTGGTCAAAAAAAGGGTAAATCTCTGTCCCCAGATGGACTAACCTGTATTTGTTGACTAAGGCCCCTTAATCCCAAAACGTGCATGGAAAAATATTCCCTCAACCCCCCTCATATTAACAGCTGTCTAGAAGAGATGTGTGATTAGATCAGTTTTTCAGTCCAAATTGTGTTATATAAAGACACCTCCATGTTAAAACTTGGCTCTCCTATTAGACACAGGGTTAGATTCAAGACAACTTCTCACAGTCTGTCAATGGCCATTGCAAGGTGTTGCTCCTATGAATTCTTTAGAGAAATTGTGCCTAATTTATGCATTTGAATTGTATCTAAGGGCTAGACAACCGGAGACTAGGCAATGCCGCACTCAGCTCTGAAGCTCTCATCCCAATTTTTGTATATAGTTTTAAGACCCAAAAGCTTGTGTCTCTATCAAATAAGATAGACATCCAAGCAGTAGCTAAGAACTGAGTTGGGATTTAAAATGATTGATCAAGCAGATGGATCAAAAGTTAGCTCCTGAGACAGATATCCTAATGCAAATTACAACTAATTTCTTGAACATTGCATTGTTAAAACTGTTTCTAAGTTTTTCAACTAAATACACAGGTAATTACAGTGTTGCCAGTTAGCTGAACATTAATATTAATAATACCTTCAATTTAGATCTGTACAATCTCTAGGCCTTATAAAAATATATTATATAATATAAAAATTAAATAATTAATTTTACTCTATAACTTTACTTTATGGTAGGTCTATAACTTTAATGGCACAAATTGCTAAACCTGAAGTTTAAAGAACTGAAATAGGTACAGCTTTATTAATCAGTTTAATAATACCCATAAGACAATATTTTGCTTGAAATCACAATTTAACTGATTTTCTGAATGATATAATTGCTTCATTAATCAAGCATTTCAGAATTTCAAGCAGAAAAATCTTTTGACTGAGAAAAAATGCCTTTACTGATTTGTAAAATTCTGCCTTCCCTAAAAAATGTATTTGAATTGTTCTTTGTGACTAGCTGGATGTCCTTTCCAGTTGCCATTTGCATTATATAAAATTGTTACATTTCCCTACAGAATCAAATTTTTTTCCTCATTCTACGGTAACATTCATAATTGACAAAACATCTCCAGTCATTAAACCAGTGGAAATAGTAATAAGAATAATAGAGGAGACAATTATGTTATTGAAAATGTTCAATTATTTTTCAGATCATAGTTTCAGGATCAAATTAAGGATGTGGACACAATCCACCTCTTGTTTACACTAGGCTTCCTTGGGTCTTCCTTTCTTCACCCCTGGCTTTCAACTCAGGGAGTAAAAGAAAGTTCCCTCTAACTTAGCATAGATAGATGAGAGAGAAAAGCTAAATTTTCCCCTTTTTGTGTTTTAATTTTTATTGGTTTATTTTTGCATGTTTAGTCAAAAATGTGTCAATATTCCCTTATATCTTAGATCTGAAACTTAGCAAGTAGCATTATGCATATGTTCACAGTTTTTTAAATAACCAAGTACAGGGCTTAGTATGCTGAGGTTGCTCTTCTGTAGATTTTCTGTCCCCAGTATATAGATCTGTAGTGACCCTGCACTCCCTTTTACACCATTGCAAAGAAATGGGCATTTCCAGCCTGCAATTCATCTGAATTGTTTCAGATGTCTCCTTTTGTTGAGATATTCCTATCCCAAGTCACAGTGTCAGGAAGGTGATGATTTGGCTCAGATAGATATCCTTGTACAGTTCAAAATATGTGGTATTTTCAATAAATTTTCAGCTGTCATACTGAGAAGAAAAACGTTTTGAGAATGGCTCTAAAAGGAGGAAGGTTCTACAAGAAGGACAGTTACATGCACAAGAAAAGCTTTGGAAAGCTGGAAGGAAGGTGGAAATTATGCATAGTGTTCACAGATCTAAGGAGTTCAGAGCCACCAAGGAGAAACCAAAAAGTTTCAATTTGATGGGAATTTTAAAGAGGATCTAGTGAAAGAACCAGAAGAGCAAAAGCCTACTGGAGCACAAGCAAACAAGGATTGTAGACTGCTGCATTTGTGTCTCACAATTGTAGAAACTCCATGGAGGTGGGACTTACAAGCATAAGAGGAACAATATATACCAAGGAGTATTATGGTGTATCACACATGTGCATTCTTTCTGAAGATACTGTGGCTTGAGATTCAAATATTCCCTCAATTACAATCAGTTTTAGGAGATAAAAGGGAGACATCTTCATTAGAAGCATTAGAAAAATTTGTTCAAATATTTTTTTCTTCCTTCATCTTTCAACCTTACCATTTGCTTTTCTCTTAAAAAATTTCCAGGCCATTTGGCACACATGGTAGTCCCCTGCCTCTAAGTAACTGAACAGGTTAACCAAGCCACTGAACACTGGAATATTCTTGTCAAAGCAAGCACAGTAGGGGACTCTTTGTGACAGTAACTTGTCCTTTCAGGATGAAAAATGGGGAAAGGATGAATGAAAATAAACTTAGAACTATACAAGAAAGAATAACCTTTGTCTGACACAGAAAGAGAAATTCCTTGTCTGTAAAAAGGACAGAGATAAGTTAAGGATACTTTCAAAAATACAGCTTGTTATACATTCTTCCTGTTTTGCAAAATTTCTGAAAAGAGCTACATGATTTTTAGAGTACTTAGCACAACAATCACCACACTCTTGCAAAAAGGCGTGTGAGTGCAGACAATTGCACAGGCCATCACAGTTTTTGCATGGGTCTTTTACTTCTCCTGCTGTCCAATGTATATGAATAATGAATATAAGCTTCAGCTTTACACAGTTCTGGCGTGACTTCCTAAAACTCCAATATTACATCGACATTGCAAACCGAGCCATTTTAAATTCACTATCTCTATTGCATCTTTGAGGAAATCTGCTTATAGCCAAAAAATCATTAGCTGTGAAGCATCAAAGAACAATTTGGTGTGTAATTTTCTAAGGAACTCCACTTTTCTTTTAACTGCATTAGTATTTAGATGGTGGAGTATTTTGTAAGCTCCATAGCTACAGTTATAAAGTCAATTACATATAGGAAAAATAATTTACAAATCTACAAGCCAATTGAACATTTACAACATATTAAATGCTGGTAGCAAAAAGAATGAAAAGAAACAAGTTTCCTAGTTTTATTTTATTTCATAAAATTTTATTAATGTTTATAATTTCCTAAGAAGAACACCTATCATCTAAACAATTAAATTGATAAACTTGTTGAAATACATATTTGTCTCATTCTGACAAAAGAAAATTCTGTTCAAATGAGACCAATAAAATTTAAATGACTAAACATTGGGATAGCACAGAAATAAAATCCTTCAATAAATATTGTAATGGGCAAAATGGCAATAGAGAATAGATGTAATTGTAAATAGCAAAATCAGCAGTCAGAAGTTGTAAGAAAGTCAGGTCAGGTGCGTGCAAAACTCAACCCCTTCCTCTTTAAACAAGTCTTACTTTTTTACTTATCTTTTCTCTATGCCCTTTCTCGGTGCACTTTCACATTTCAGTGGAGTAGGGAATGATTTCACACAGCACTAGGTAAAAGTTCATCTTTGGGAAAGTATGTGAAGGAAACTTCAAAACATTTTGAAGTGTTGGGATTAGTATTTCTAACTCTGAACCAAGGTGCTAAAGCCAAAGAAGGAAAAAACTCCATAATATTGATTTTTCTTCAGAGAAAAAAAGAGTAGCTGAGTTTCTACTGATCCTTATCTGCTGAGCTCTCCCTTTCTGGGGCTACGCCTGTGTACAATATCTAGGCTGTGAGCTTTATCAGGTCAAGCTATTAGGAAGTGAGTTCATATAATGTTCAGGGACCTGTTTTATGTACCCCTGCTAATAGCCCATTCTCTTATAGAGGACTTTCCTTGTTATTAATTACTCTCAATACCTAGCCTTTCAAAAACATCAGAGTGTAGATGATCTCTCTTGGTCTGTACACACTCATTTTATGTTAGCTGTGCCTATGAGCTGCAATGAAATGATCCCTGTCCAGCTGCAAGTGAGTTAACGCCAGAGCTAAGCCCAGGGAAAACTGTGTTAGTGCCCTGCTGCCTGGTTGAGACTCAGGTTTGGACAAGATGTTACAATGATCTGTATGTGTCCTGCCTTGGTGGCTCCACTTGGCCCCTCACGCTGGTGCTTTGCTCCAGATACACCATTCCTCTGAGAATTAGCTGTGGTTTTGATGGAGAAACATCACTAGAAAACACTCTTAGGAGCACAAACTGATGACCCATGTTCCCCTTACAAATTAGGGGTAGTTACTGGCAGAGGAATCAGATCACACGTGGCTACAGAGGAAGCTCAAAGTGGGCATTGCCTCTAGGAGGGACCTCCTTCAGTTGCAGAAATGGAAAAATTGTAATATTTATAAATGTTAAATCAAAGTTTAATATGTCTGTCCCACATCAATTAAAACCAAACAGATAGTGAGGCATAATGTTGTATTTGCAATATTGATCACTTTAGGAATATTTTGATAACCCAGATTTGAAATCAAGGGTTCAATTAATGGCCTGTGAAACATTATTAAGTTGTTCAAAAGAAAGTAATATTTTCCTTTAAATTCTGCAGGAATTTCATCACTAAAAATCTCTTAGACATATAAAAATCATTTAGGTAAGGACCTTACAGATTTTTTCCTACTTCTGAAAGTATCTCTTTAAGAGAATTTCATCACTAAAAATCTCTTAGACATATAAAAATCATTTAGGTAAGGACCTTACAGATTTTTTCCTACTTCTGAAAGTATCTCTTTAAGAGATCTACACTTAATTTTATTAATTTGGAGACGAAAGAAAACAGGCAGATGCATAACACTGACATCTTTATAAAATATTTAACAAAGGTATCTGTCGAGGTTTTCTTTACTTTTTTTCACACCATAAGCTTCCATCTATTACTTGACATAAAAAAACAAGCAGGATCTGAGCCAAATGGGAGGAGTATATTGGATCTCCAGAAATTACACCAGTAGAGAGAAAAACCCTTTTCTGACTTTCAGACTTGTGAGATAAGAGTATTGGTAACTTCTCACCAGATAAAGAGTAGTTTTAAAGCATTATTTTGCCCTTTTTTCACTAGATTTAACTCTTATCTGTGAAATCAAACAGGACTCAGTTGAAAATTCATTAGTGTTAAGAATGTGCCTGATTTCTCTGACAGAAAGCAATTTTGAACAAATTGGGGTAGTTATAGGTGGTCTTGATGGAGAAAAGGCTAATGGGTCAAGTTGAGTTTTCTCTTTTAACATGCACGAATGTTTTCAAAACTGGTTACATACATAGCTGGAATGAGTAAAGGCCTTTGAGTCTGTATAATTAAGAGGTAAAGGAAGAGAGCAAAGGGAGTGAAGCAGGTTAATCTCTCAGTCTTCCCTAGCAAAATATTTACTTGAGATGAAAAAATTGATCTTTTAAAAAGAAAACTTTAGAAATCAGTAATTTGCACTTATTCAAATTTTCTTATGGGAGGATACTCTATTCAAGAATTACCCTGATACATCAAGATTATAGAAAATAGAAATATAAAATATATCCTTCCAAGCACATAACCATGCACATATATGTGCAAATATAAATTTTGTTAACCAGATACATACATTGGTGGAAGATCAGTTAGCCATTTTCTTCACTAATTCTTGTCACTGCACATTAAATGTTTGTGACTCAGAGCCACATAAGAAACTGCAGTCTATGCCAAAAACACCTTTGCAAAAACTGGTAGCACAGATATACATTCAAGTCACCATGTCTCTACTTTTACCTGCATTAGCCTTAAAGGTTGTCAAGCAAAATTTCACATGCTATAGCTTATATATATAAGTTTTTAAATCTCTTGACTTCATGCATCATTGATGTGGTACTTAAATCTAGTCTGTCCCACTCTCAAAAGTCATGCTCTGATTAAACAAACATCCCCATGATCTGAAAACCAAGGGCAATCCTGCAGTAATGGTTCTTCAGTAAAAAAGCTATAATGCCTCCTAATCTATAGACCAGAGCCTAGATAAGGGCAAAAGTGGAGTATTCATTTTAACTGAATCAATGAATGGTCACAGTGCTAGAACCACTTCCATAGGAGTTATGTTTCTACCACATATAGATTAAATTCTGTGCCTTGGTAGATGACATTTCAATAGAACCAGTAAGTGCAGGCATCTCAGAGCAGAAGCTGCTCTTTTCTCCTCTTCACACACCATCCAACATTGCAATGTCATAAACATCTGCCTTTGGAGTCTGCTGCATGTGTTATTTAATTATTTTGTCATTTACTAGAATTATACTGTGCACAGAGGGTTTTCATCCCAATTTCATCCCAACAGCCTTATGTTAATTTGAAATCACTGGCCTTAAGTATCATTACAAGGAAGAATTTGGATAATAGACCATATTAAAGCAAGCAAGGCTACCAAACTCTCCAAAGGAAATATAGGTTCATTATTAATTTGTTTTCTTTCTGTATATTCCTGTAAGAAACTTCTCTAAAGTTTACTAATGCCAATGCAAGAATATTTCTGAATATTCATGCTATTAATAAGATTAAATATACCAGTTACTTTAGCACTGTATATCATGCAAAACTGTGACAGAACTCTTTGATCATATTCTAACAAATGATATCTCTCACTGCTTCACAAAAAATGTGCACTGTTTCTTCTTTGTTTGATTTGTGCAAGAAAACCTGCATGCCTTTTGCACAATTTGCAAGAAGAAATTAAGTAAAATGCACAGTATCTGCTGCAGCCATCAAGGCATAGTGTTCTATCCCACCCCCCTTGCAGAATTAATGCAGGCCTGCATGGGCTCAGTTCCTATCAAATCTCTCTCTAATCTGAGAGGAAAAAATCTTACTCCAAATCAGTTTGTACTGTTGATAATACCAAGAAGTCCACATACCAGGAAATAATGTGACTGGGTCAGTGTGTGTCTGAGCTTCATTAAAACTAAGGAGTCATTTTTATGTATAGTGAACAATTAACTTTATGCAAAATTCCTACTGTATGTACTTGCCTTGAGGCATTGTTTGTTATAAAAGACACAACAAAAATTGGGGTCTTGATCTGTCAAAGTGCTGAGAAACTCAACTACTCTTGAATTCAATGCATGTTCAGTACCTTCCACTCTTGTTTAAGTCAATGTCAGTTTAAGGTGCTCAGCTTATCCACGAAGTTCTTGGAGACCTGGGGTTTGGGTACTGTTCTCCAACTCTGCAGTGTCACTTCTTATACATCTCACACAGACAAAGCTCTCCTTAAAAAAAAATCAAAGTGTGCCAATGCCAGCCGTGCTGGATCAGGCACTTTTAGAGGTATTTTCCCCCCACCAACGTCATGAATTTTGAAACACTAAGAGCATTAAACTGTTTTAATTTGTTCACAGTCTTTATGCAAAGCCATAGGAACTTGCTGCCTTCCAGTGCTTCCTATCACATTTTGTAGTGCCTTATAACAAGACTACTGAAACATAAGAATCTTTTTTTAAACATTGTTAATAAAATATTAAATTGTATACTAAAATTTTCAGAATGACATTCTCATGTCTTGAATTAATTTATAGAGGAAATAAAAGAATATTTTCTGAACTTACAGTGATTTAACCCTGCTTTATATTAATATAGAACATGTTGAATGGAAGGCAAACACATTTATGTTTATACAGTTCATACTTCCATTACCTATAAATCTTTACATAATTTAGAACAATGAATCACAGTAATTTTCTCGGCAATAAAAATAACAGTCCCAAATATCTTTTATGTTTATTGCATCTGCTCACAATGTTACCTTGATTTTTCATGCTGAAGTAGCGTTTGATTATATATTTTCTGATGATTTTGTTTTTCATCTTTCACTCTATTTATCTTCTGTATTTTTACTCAAATGTACAGCCTGAAAGCACAGCTCTAAAATCTGACTCTTTCAGCTTTGGTCAAGTTAACACACTGCCATTAAATCTGACCTCTTACAAAGAGTTTCTTAATTTTCCCTTTACTAAAATTTCAAATAGCTAGCTATCAACACAATGCATTTCCAATTGTTCACTATGTAATAGCCAATTAAAAAAATATGTTTAACCCTGCTGCTGTGGAAATGGATCCCCAAACATGGAAAAGAAAATGTAAAACAAGGGGGAACAGTTTTTAAAACAAGGAATGCATTTGCAAGTGTCCGAATTCAAATTCTAGTCTGCAACTTTACAATGAAATGGATAGATTTGTCATATTGCATGCTCCATTTCAAACTGGTGCTGTTTTACAGAATCCCAGCTTACTGGTTTTGTTTTTTCCCCTTATGAAGTGTCTTTTCCTTTAAAAATTTTTAATATGAAAATGTTTGGCTTGGTGTTATAGTGAATTTTTATTAATATCTCTCTTTGTATTCATCTGGCCCTTATTTGTCAGACAAACACAAATAAATACTAATCTTCTGTCTAGTTTTCCTTTGTGCACTGGTTGCTCTATAGTTTATTTTAAACATCATTTTAAAGGACCAATTCAATTATTCATTTTTAATACATTTATATTGGAGTTAGTTGAATGGAAATACAATTGCTAGCAAAATAAAAAGCAAAGATGCAATACAAATGGCATTTTGATCGGAATGAGGAAAGCAAAACCAAGCCAGATGATTTCCTTTCAGGCTACATTTGTAGGTGTTATCAAAGAACTTCCAAAATAACTGTGATTCTTCTAATCTGCTTTTTTCTTTTGTTTTCATTTTATATTTTACTTGATTTTTTTTCTCTTTCTTGGGAGAGGATATGTTTTGATATTGCCATCTCTCAGATTTTTTTCTTTCTTTCTCTGTCTAAATGTGAGAGACCATGTTGTATGTCCATTTCTTGTGGTTTATTTTTCCTTAGAGAATTCCCAAGACTATGCACTGACAGATCCTGGTATCCAAGGGGGAGTCTACTCACAGGATTAAAGGCGAGAACCTCAATTAGACTATCTCTGATTTCTTCAGATGTTTTTTCTAATCTTTTAATATGGGATTAAAGTCTGCTAGAACCTAGCTTGCTTTTTTCTTAGCTAAGATCTTTGTTGCAATGCAAGCTAGGGATATTTTTCCCCCTATTGAAAAAAAAAAAAAGGAAATAGAAAGGGAATAGGGGGAAAAAAATCTTATCCTTTTTCCTAATTTGGAGTCATTCTAGTCCAGATGAGGATAATGAACTTTTGTCAGCTCTTATGTGATACTGCGTACAAAATAGCTTGATAAGCAATGTGAAGCATACACACGCTTCTCAATGATCCGCAGGAAAACTCCCTCAGAGACTGATTAGCCCATGCTTGTCACAAGTAGGGGAGATAATTATGGGGGCTTAACAGTCTATATGGTGGATCTTTTGAGAGGAGAAGGGTAGATCTAAGACTGTCTCGTGGATCAACCATAATTTTTAATATTACAGATAACGTGTGTGGTTTTTTTAGTATATCCCTGGAGCCTGGGTAGTGACTCTTCCCATAGAGTGACATCATATTACTTTTCGAGAAGATAAAAATTGTTCAAATTAGATTATCCCTAATTAGTATAATCTTATGAACCATTCTGAAAAGTTTATTGCACCCATGCTGGCACTCTCTGATTCCACATCGAGAGCTTCTTATTGCTAATTCTTAACCATGGAAATGAATTCACGGTACATAAAAGTAATGTTGTTGTATTTCTTCATTTAATAAACTCCACATTGTACTCTCATTCCAAAGTTAATTGCTATCTTTATGGATGTCTGTATATCAGATAACAAAATATTTCAACTTATTTTTTTTTAACTATAGACTATGTCATTCTAGCAGTAATTTGCATTCATTAAACTAATATGTTAGTTAAGCAGAGATGGCAGGATTGGGGGAGGGGAGCTTTAACAAATGTTCTTTACTCTTGTTTATGAACATGGATGTCCTGTGAACACTCAGTCCTGTGTATACATATTGAGTCAGTAAGCAGAACAGTGTGTAATGTACCCACATTCCTGCTGTCTTGTCTGCTTTCAGTGATTACACTGCGGTTTGTGGATGCTCTATCATCCAAAAACAAAGGTACAATTTTCCCTTCAGACAGGTGTGAGTATTTTGCTGAAGTAGCTTTTCTCTTTAGGAGAGCACAGAGGTTTGAGAGGTTTGAACTATCACCTCACAAAACCTTTTTGGCATTTGACTCTTAACTGCACAACCCGGTAATTTTACCTGCCTTCCAGTACACCTTTCATCAAGGGGATATCCCGTGCCATTTTACAACCCAGTATTTCCTTTTGATCTCCTGCCTGTTTTTCTCACCTTCCCCACCACGTTTTTGTGTCTGAGTTGGTGGGGTTGCCAGCCCACTCACCTGGGCTGCATAGCTGCATTTGCTGCACTATTATTATATGGCCAGAGTGAAGCAGCTGCTCACACATTCCCAGAGTGCCAAATCAGAACTCATAGCATGTGCAACTTCCACTGGAGGCTCTGTCCTCGCAGCACAGGTCAGCCCTCACTGCACAGCAGGCATGAGCTTTGCTCTTCTCAACTCTGTGCTGCCCTTCTAAAAAAATATACAGCAAATTAGATTAAGAAGAGCAATTTTCTTCCTCCACTTCACTTTCTGAAGGGTATTCAGAGCCTGTGGTTATTGAAAACAAAGCTAAAGTCTCAAAAGGTATGCAGGCTTCTACAAACAGCCCCTCAGCAACATTCTGGGGAGATCCCAATTGTCAGTAAATTGAAGTAACTGTGTTAAATTTAGTGAAGGTTTCACTGACTCTGTCCAGAGGTTTGACCCTCTATCCCACTCTTGTGTTTCTGTTTCTAGTTAAGAAAACACCACGTCTACATTTTCAAATTTTGTTTGACCTCTTCTTTGCAGACAAGTAATGGTACTTTGTCTTCCTCCCAGGGTGGTGGCCTAGGGGGTGAAGTCTCTTTCATTTGCATGGTGGTATTGCTCTCACTGTGTCCATCTCTGAAGTTTCTTTACCACAGAACAGCAATAGGACTGTAAAGAGTGTTTTAAAAGAGCAGAGAGAATCTCGCTTATGGTTATTTCTGGGTCTAATCTTGTAACAGAGTAAGGCTGGGATAATGCACTCTGTAGTGACCCGTGGATCAGTCAGATTTACTGAGACACATTTCATTGATTTCTGACTATGAGCTGCAATTGATCTGGCTACTCTTAGCTGTCCTCGCACAGCCAACCAGTGCCACTAATTCTCTTAAGCAGCAGCCAAGAGATGCAGATAAAAGCTGGTAATTCACCTTGGCTCAAATATCAGAGCTCTTAAAAAGAAAATAGAGCGTTCATGCCTTAGTTATAAAAATGTATAATCTGCATGCTGACTGCATGTTGTTCCACAGTGGAGTGTATTTCAAGGCTATTAATTAAGGCAATAAAAGATTGAGAGCTCAGAAAGAAACTGCTTCTAACAAAAACAATAATTCTATCTTTAGCTATGAAAATGGCTGTAAAATCAAATATAAATGATTTTTTTATAGAATTATTGTACTTAGATGAGTTTGGGAGCACAGGAGGCAGCTGGATTTGCAGATCTAACATTTTTTATCTCAAGACAAAGGCAAGCAGTTTGCAGAGAATCACAGAATATCTAAGAGTGACATTTTTGGCATAGGTCACAGCATATGAAGGCAGATGCTGTGCTAGAAGGAAATACTAAATTCAGGCAAATATTCTCAGAATGAAAACACTGCACAATAGCATGAAGACAACCTAGACAAATGTGGACAAAGACAGATTCAAACTAAAAATATTCCCTAATAATTCACCACTTTTTCACTGTGATTCATATGAGAAATTTTAAGAAATACTATGCTTTACTGAGAAATTGGAAGAAGGTGAAAGACAGATAACATTCTCCTGTGAGCATGGTCACAGAAAAGCTTTATTGGGAGTGTTCACCAGAATATCAGCAATTCTCTCTCATCTCCTGAAAAAATTTTTGGCAACTCATAGAAGGGTAGAAACCATATTGTGAAAATTTGATGCTCAAACACACATCATGAAAGGCAAATAATGATGAGTTGTGAACACAGTTAAAGCAGGGCTATTTGTCCAGTCCATGTGATGAAATACATTTGCGTAGTCAAGCACCATCAAATAACAACCAAGCTGAGGGGGATTATTGATTATTAAATGGGACTTGACTCACCAAATAAATTATTTTCTTGGAAGAGTTCACCCCACTCTAGTCAAGTCATACTGTGATTATCTTATATCACTTAAAAGCTCCAATCAAAAGTTCATTCCCTTTATGTTGCAGCCCTGGCATGGAATGCATCTCTCTTTTTTTCCTTGTCTCACTTCTGTTCCCTCTGAAATGGCAGAGGGCAGCTCCCTGCATTCCCACCACACAGGACCCTTTGCCCAGGCTTGCTCTGAAGCCTTGTGTGCTTCAGGGAGGAAAAGCCATGTTCTGTGCATCATGGTCTGTGCTCCTGTATCATGCACCAGAATTGATGTATGGACCCTCATTTCTTCAAATGAACTTTGGGGAGCTTAGAGAGGTAGTGGATTTTATCAGCCCAGGCTCCCTGACTGTCACTGTGCACAAAACCAGCACCTCCAAATGGTTCAACCCAGTCTTCAGATGACAGTTCCCAATTCCAACTCCTCATTAATCTTCCTCAGTTCAGAGGGTATGATTTTTTCCCAGAGGTTGTCTGTCATAAGGGACAAAACATGTCTTTATCCACTAGGAGACAAAAAAGCACCATTTTCTGCCTGTGCAAGGTTAGTTTTGGTTTAAAAAAAAAAAAGTTTTCAACTTAAGAAGATAAGCAAAAAGATACAGAAAGAAAGTGTAGAAGTCTTTTACTCACAAATTCTGAAGTGGCATCTTATTATTTAGAACTGCCCACATATTCTTTAGTTCTTGGTTTTACAATTCCACACAAAAACTTTCATTATCCCTGAGACTTCATGGGTCCTAATGGACCTCTAAGGTACTGCTGTCTACAAGACCTGTAAACTCTCTCAAGCTGAATATTAAGTTTTTAATAAATAATTTTTTTAAAATTTCAAAACTTCTGGGCCATTCTATTTCTTCCAGGTTTCTCACCTCATTATGATCAGTACCTGCAAGATAACATGAATAAAGAATTAAATAATTAACTGAAATACTGGTGAATAAGTAGTCCAATCTTTTTGTTGCTATATACAAAATTCTGGTTTTGTAATTTCACTGTGAACATTGGATTCTGATTGCTATTCCTCAAAAGATAACTCTGTAAGTCCTTATTGACTTATAAATCAGATTTTTCAATTTCAGCTGCTTTTCCTTCTGAGTTTTTGTTGTACACAGCACAACTGGTATTGATGCACATGGAAACACGAGTGAGATGGCAATATTTCATTACTATAACCTATTTCAAATCCTAATTTTTTTTACTTTCAGCTGTGGTTTGAACTTTTAATGTTGAATTTTTATATCTGCAATGTACTATTTGAGCAATCATACTAGCTTAAAAATACCTATTTGGACTTGAATTTGGGCAGATAACAATAATGTACTATTTGAGCAATCATACTAGCTTAAAAATACCTATTTGGACTTGAATTTGGGCAGATAACAATATTTGTTGGAGCTTTTTTTTCCTCTTGAAAAACATAGAGATTGTAGCAAATTTTAGCAACATAATGCAGAATCACATAAAAATGTAACTGTAGTGAAAAATTATGGAAGAAAAAGCCTGTTGAGATACTGCTGTAAAATATTTTCAGCTATGTCAGCACTGTTGAGGAAAAAAATTGTGTAGCTCTGCACCAAGGCCAAATGACAGGAACTAATTTGCATCTCCTCTGGTTAGGGACAGTCCCCTTTCAAGTAGGTTTTTTTTTTTATATAGGTAGGCCTACAGGGAGGAAGCTGACTAGCAATAGTTGAGAATGATCAAAGATCTGGACATCAGAATCACTTCTTGGACCTGCCCTAGTACTATGTCCCAAGAAACCTAAGTGATAGTATCTCTGCTCCCTCAGGACATGGCTTGAAGACACTCTGACCCCTATCCAGAGGATCTACTGGCTTTTCTGACCATGGAAATGGTCACGGTGTTCCTGAAGTTTCACCCAGAAACTGGAGACTTCTGACATGCATTTGTGGTATTCAGAGGCATTCCTGTGTTCACCAGTGTAGACAGAGTGCAATCAGTCTGATTTCCTCTGCTAAGATAGTTATATACGATTATTTGTGGTTTTTAAAAAGTAAGAATTAAGCACCTTAGTGGGATATAATTTGCATATTGCCTCAGTTTAAAATACTCCTGTTTAGTCACCAATAAAATACCTCATAAAGTTCAAACACAAAAAGATAGCGGTGGGGTGCAATGGAAATCTACTCTTTGACAGACAGCTCCTGCAGTTAAAAAGATCAAACTAAGTGAGACTAAAAGTCATGGCCACTCCAGATTTTGGAAACACCATGATCTTTTAACACATAGTGTTATATTGACTCATGCAAGTTAAGCAGAACTAAAGCTACAAAGACTTTATTAACATCAGGCCAAAGAAACATCTTTTGCAGTAAGTTTTTTTCCCCATGGGTGGGAAAGCATAGCATGAGCTTAGAAAGGATAATTAAGAGCTTTACCTAGGAAAAGTCACCATGTTAATTCTCAGATGCCTTTATGGACAGCACTGGAAGTTGTAGCGGTGGTTCTGAACCAGGAAGGACGAGGACTTCTGGTGGCATGTTCCACAGACAGAGAGTTTCCCCCCGAAGCTGCCAGAGACAATGGTTTGGACCACCAAGCCAGGAACCCCAAGTTCCTGCTATTGGTTCCTTGATTTGTCTGTTGTGTATCCCAGTTCTGGAACATTCCCTGTTACTCCCTTGTTCATTCGTTGTTCTCTCTACCCCCCTCCCCTCCCTAAACCTCATTCGACTGTGCACCCTGGTCCCTCCCTTGTATTGCCCCTGTGCCCTCAGTTTATTGGATGTTAAATACCATAAATACCCACGGAATGAGCTATTCTGGGCTCTTAGTCCCTGAGTTCCCTTGCGGGTAATAAACCTACCGAACTCTCACACTAAGAGTCCTCCTTCTTTGGGTAGTTCTTTGCTATCCTGCCGTGCTCTGAGGGCAACAACTCCTCAGCCTGAAAGCAGACTAGCGGTGCCCATAGTCAGCTCTCCGGGGAAGCCTTCCCGAACGCGAACAGCTTTCCAGGATCGCGCTAGCGCTCTGCCGCCGGGACCAGAGTGGGATAAAAAGCAGGGAACGCAACAGGAAGTGAACAGCAAATGGGCTCAATAGGCTGTTAAATAGGACTGGCTTTCAAACCAGGATTTGCCATGCTTCACCATTTGTTTTTGCTTCTCATGAAATGAAAAATAGACCTCTAGAGCGTTCTGGGAAGAAACAAAACTGGGTGAGAAATATGATGTTGACAAGGTAGACAACTGTGAGGATTGCAGAAAAGGTACAGAAATGGGTTCAAAACTTCATTTTACCTTTTCTAGGGTGCAGCTTTCCAAATTATAAGTCAATCTTTTGGCCACTAGGAAACAGCCTTGCTTCTTAGGTAGAGAAGGATGAATAAGCCCAACAGTAAACCTTGAGATATTTCCTCTGTTGGGAAAGCATATCATGAAAGTAACTCAAACAAAATGGTTCTGCTATTGAATTATAACCAGTTTTGCAATATTAAAAATGCTCATTTGTTCCATCCTGAGCTCCCAGATCACTGCTGGCTTTTTAGGATTTGATGTCACTGGAAAAACCCCGCAAGCAGTTTATTTAATCATTCAACTTCCTCTGAGACAATAAAAAAATTACAGGTGAAATTCAGTTATTATTGATCTTTAATATTTAGGTATTGAGCTCTCAACTACTCAGATTTTAGGTACCTGTTTTTTGTAGTCAACCACAAAAGAAGCATCTGATATTATTTTTTTAGATGTATTTTTAACATGGCTTTTAAACATTAGTAACAGCTGCCACTAGTAAGTATCCCTCCTTGGAAGTGATGGTTCACTGCAGTAAAATGAGGCTAAAGTGATCTCTAGGAAAAAGTATAGGTGGGATCCCACTGGATGATTGGTTTCTAATTATCTTTTGCAGTATATCAATTTTAGATACTGATGAGAAAAAATAATTTTTAAGCATCACTTTTTAGAGAAAGACTCTGCAGCAACTACAATGGATTAGAAGAAACTGAGCAGAATCCTACACAAAAACAAACAAAAAAAACTTATTTCAAAATATGCAAGAATCTCTTCCACAGTATTCTGCTGAATTCCATAGCAGTGCTACTAAAATACATTTACCAAATATCTAACATTTGAACAAAACACTTCTAAAAGCTTCTATTTTTTAAGTTTTATAACATTGCTTCATAATGGACAAAGCAGCAATTCTTTCTTTATTGTCACAGAAGAGGGTAAACTTTTATTACTTCTGTTGATCTTAAAAATGTCCATTTTAGCCCATGTTCTGGCACTTAGAGATCAACTATTTACAACAGCTGGTTGCAGAGCTAGCACTTGTGGATCTATGGGCATAATATCTGCACATTTTATTTGGAAAAGCATCTTTTGTGTAGTCCCCCTTTTGACCAACCAAAATTAAGTATGATGTCCTTGTACCAGAAGGGAAGATAAACAGACGAGAGAATTAGGTTTCTTCAGCATATTTCTCTAAGCATATAAAAATTCCTGTTTTGCAGAACATAAAAGAAATCAAGCAGAGACTGTTCATTGCTTGCCACTCTAATTCTCTTTCAGCCAACACTTTATAGCCTTCCACTTCATGATTTTCTCCCAAATTCAGAGCCAAGAGCAGAGCAGACTTTCTTCAAGCTTCACATTTGCCTGTGGGCTTCAGTATGAACTCAGCTGTCTCTTTTAGCAAGCCACTTGAAATGAAGCAGTTTATTTAAACAAGTTTCATCTTACAGTGTTATTATTATTATTATTACTATCATTGTCATAATTCATAACAGGGGTTTGTATTATGAGACTGCCTGTAAGCTATCACAGAATGCCTTGTATAAATATAACTTGTGCAAAACCACTCACATTCGAAGTGTAAAATGAGAGACAACAGGTGGAAGAAGCCATCAGCTGGAAGGGAGCACAAGGGAACAATGAAGCAATTACGAACAGTTGATGAAGCAGCAGTCAGAGAACACCAGCTGCTTAACTATTGTGGGAGCTCTAATTACAATTCTTCTTGGGAGAGTGAATTACTCGTGGAGCGCTCTGCCCAGAACCCTCCCTCAGGAAGGAGTACGTGATTTTGTGAAGAAGGAAAATGCAGCAGGGAGAAGTGCAAGTGCTCTGTCCTCCTTTCTGGGCCAGGCAAAGCAAACTAAGTTCACTTGTGCAGTGCGCTCCTCTTGGCATACTCTGAGCAAATACAGCATGTATACAGTACTGTCCTTGAGCAGTTAACATATGGATCTCTAACAGAATTAAACGTGTTTCAGTATAGATAAAATCTATTTCAGTATAGATATCCAGCTCTTAAGATAAATCATGTCAAAAATCTTAGTGTTAATGGCTCCAGATTATGCATTGACATGATCCATCTTAATGGCTTAGCCTCCACAGCTGCTACAATGTACTATGTCAAAGCATAAGATTGCACCTTTCATTTGAAGTGCTGCATCTTATCAAACCTTCTTATGCAGTTATTCAAATGTATAACGTCAGCACATAGCATGGAGTTCATGAGTGGATCTTTGACAAGATAAATCACGACAATACATGGTAATGATTGTTATGACACCAAGCAGTGCTTAGTAAGAATGAAAAAGCTACTGTGTGTAAGCACATTAAATTCAAAAGGTTTGGATTTTGTTTTGTGTTTAACATAAAGGGAATTAATTCAAACCAAATATGGACTAACCTGAAAGGATCCTTTCTGCGTACTAATGGAACATCTTTCTCCTCTTCCCGAATGTGTAGCCCTTCTGATTAGAAGTAAATCTTTTCCAGCAAGGTTAAAAGGAATGTGAGCAGCTTATTCCTATGTGCACTGTATGGGAAAGATAATGAGACCTTTCAATGGGTCATTGTTTAGCTATTTCTTTTTCCTGTCAAATCTTGCTGGGATTATTTGAAGTTAAAACCGCAGTGTACGAGGTTTGACACTACTTCTTTCGAGGGAATCTTCCAAACTGCACAAAGCGAAACTGTATGGAAAATTTGGTTCAAATCACTTTTGTCTTTTGTGCAACTGAGAAGACTTCTTTATAACTCCTGTCTTAATCCCACATCCACTATGAATACTGAAACCATGAAACTCTCTTTAGTCTTGTGCTTTCTCAGTATACATTTGCACTGGCGCATATAGCTGAACAAACAAAAAAGTATTCTAAGTGCAGAAGTCAAATTCATTCTGTGGTACTGGAATGAGGATATTTTCTCTTCTAGAATTTCAAGATTTGCAACAACTAATATAGAATTGTTCATTTGAAGCACAATATTTTTTCCTGAAAAAAATTAACTAGCATCACTAGGACACAGAATCTCTTCAAAAACAGAAGCAACGATTTTTTGCATACTTCCATGCAGTGCTCAGAAGGACCATGTGTTACATCATCCTAGAACAAAGTGAGAAGAATCCACACTCCCTGGACCTTCTTTTTCTTTAACAGCATAAACAAAAATGTGAGAGTGAAACACAGAAAGAAAAAGAAATATCATTGCATGTGCACAATTAGGCAACTGAATCAAGTTCTTAAATTTGTATTTTGCAAAGTGAGTGTGCTACCTAACCTCACGTTTTGATTCATATTAACTTACTTTTTTTACATATCCACTGACTAAGAAATCAGGTAATATTTGTACTTTCTACCTTTTTCTTATCAGCAAGCCATACAGCTTGCTTATTGGACTGGAGACTTAAAGGTACTGGCCTCTGAACTGAAATTAATCCATACAACTCTAGGGATTTTAGTCTTTTTACTTGATTCATTTACCTTTTAACCTGATATTGTATCCTGCAGTCTATGAAATGGCACTAGTTGTGTGTCATGGGCAAATGAACCAAGGCCAAGGGGTACAAATTTTTACCACAAGGAGCTTTAAATGTCTTTTTTACTTGCCATTGTTATTGGATCCAACTACTTCAACAATCATCACCTCTTATCTCTGTATCAAGTCTCAGGAACCAGAAACAGGTACGTCTACCAGCTGTCTTCCTATAAACATAGTGAACTCATATGTAAATTTTGGCCACACATAATGAATTAAGGAGAAGGTATTATGCAGGAAAATTAAACAATATATCATGCATGGTAATAGTACATGGTGGTAAATTCAAGTTCATGAACCATTACATAAAGTTAAAAACCCCAAAAGTCAGCATTTCCTTTATGAAGAAAAATTTATGAAGCTTATGAACACAATACTTAGTCATGACAAAGAATTAAAAATTAGCAATAAAAAAATATATATATGCACATGACTGATTATGCCTCTAAGCTCAAATAGCAGTCAATAACTTAACATGCTCATTTAATCTATATCTCTAAGTTGGGAACCATTTGGCTAGAAGATCATAATTTTGATTGACTAAATGGTGTTACACTGTTTTATTTTTACAGGAAAATAACTGGAACATTTAATTTTCCTCCAAAATGCTCAAATGTAGGTGAATCTTCTTTGGAGAGTTTTGTTTTGAAGATGTATTGCTTTGGTTTTTAAAAACAAGTCAGCTGTATATTTACAAAACCCTTCTACACAGACACATGAAATGTTCATCACCTTTTATGTGTTTTGTATCATTGCAATAAAAAAGGCAGGACCACCCAAAAGATGCTCAAAAACTCAAACTGTTTGTTTCTGACAAGGCAATGTCACACCCATGTAGCTGAAATTGAAACGGTGTGTCTGGAAGGAAAGCTCCCGTACAAAGTACAGATGAAAAGAGGAGGAGTACAGATGAAAACAGATGCAAGAGTCCCACACCTGCTGTGGGCCATGGTACCACCCTCTGTGAGATAAGATTTTAACCTGTACATTATTCATATAAAATGTACCTAATAGATTGTATCAGGCTTTCTACCCAGGCTCTATTAAAGGTGTGAATTAAAAAGACTCTAATTCTATGCAGAAAAGTCTGTTTGTTGCTAACAAAGTCTTGCTGGACTTTGCACAATGACATACATCCTAGAACCATGGAATCGTAGAATAGTTTGGCTTGGAAGGTACCTTAAAGAGCATATAGTTTCACCCCCACCACCGCCAGGGACACCTTCCACTAGACCAGGTTGCTCAGAACCCATGCAGCCTGGCTTTGAACACCTTCAGGGAGGAGACATCTGCAGCTTTTCTGGGCAACCTGTTCCAGTGCCTCACCAACCTCACAGAATAGAATTCCTTTCTTACATCTAATGTAAACCTACCATCTTTCAGTTCAAAGACATTACCCTTAACCTTTCACTAATGCACTTTTAAAATGTCCCACTTTGACTTTCTTGTAGACCTCTCTTCATGTATAGGATGGCTGCCCTGAGGTTTTCTCAGAGCCTTCTCTTCAAGCTGAACAACCCTAACTCTCTCAACCTGTCCTTCTACAAGAGGTGCACCAGCCCTCTGATCATCTTTGTGGCCCTCCTCTGGACTTGCTTCAGAAGATCTATGACCTTTGTCTTGCCCCAGAGACCACTGTCCTTGGCACAGAAATGAGGAATTCCCTTTTCTGGTTTGAATTTTGATTGGTATGTGAAACACTCACTGCACACTGCTGAGATAGGTGCCTAGTGTAACGATTTCTTGTATGTACATGTCTAAATACACTTTCTTATGAGTGCCGCAAATTCCTGGGCCTTTGGGAAAGATGTCTGATATTTCTTATTGGCTTTTGGCTCTCAGATGTTACACCAAGAAGAAATTTACTTGCGGCAAGTGGAAGAAAATCCCCAGTGTCTAAGACTTCAGAACACCCCTTACATTTTGAATCACAGTATTGTATTCCAGGGTTTTAATAATAAAATTATAAGAATGAATTTTTCAGTGTCACTTTTGAAATGTCTAAATGCCAATACAAAAAGTATGAGTACATAGACACTGAAAGTTTATTTTGAGAAGGTATAAATATGCCAAAGTGGCAAATAATTTGTACCACAAGAGAATGTCCCTAGGGTATCTATTCAGCAAAAGGCAGAGTAAATTTAGGGCAACATGCAACTGAAAACAGAATAGGCGAGTAAAACACCATAGCTGAGCATTCCTTAATTTTCACAGATAATAGACATTTTTGTAGAAAGAGCTCCATCAGCAAATTCTGCTCGTATTGCGTCTTCTGCTACTTCATAACACTCGATACATATTTTGTTACCCATTGCCCTGAGATAAAAAATACCCAGATGCTCAGGAAGACACTTGGTGAAGCGTTGGTATATCCTTCAATGCATAGAATGGATGCTAGAGTGAATGAAGTGAATGATTTTATACCTTAAGATTAGTGTTTATGGAGTGCTCAAGCAAGTAGGGTGCAATAAAATGATGAGGCAGCTAACAGAGGAGTGCATTTTGCAAGATAGTGAAAACAAGAAAAGACAGTATGAAATCAATGTAATAAACAGTATATTCTTTTGTACTGAGGAAGAAATAATTTTTAAAAAACCACAACCTTCCTATATTCTATGAACAAATAAGAAAATGTAGGCTTTATTTCACATACAACTTTCACTACACCATTTCTTGTTCAAATATCGTATTTGAATATTGTTTTTAAAAGCAGATTAAAAAGCAATTACAGAAATTCCTGTGTATTTGTGTCCTTTCATTGTCTGTTTTTATAATTTACACTCCTCTTCTTAAATATGTGGAAAACCAGCAGGAATACAGTACTGGTTCCTAATCATAGCAGTTAAACATTTTGTTAGCCTGCAGAACAATTTCTTGAGAGTACAATAGATCAAGTAACTATACATATATACCTCAGTGAGAAATTGTAACAAATCACCCATTTCTGTTTCGGATATTTATTTTCAAAATAGAAAACACTAGAACACGTATGAACTATTTTCCTGATCCTTCACAGATATGTAGTCAACATTGATCGTTAAGGGTACATAGATTATTTTATTTTATATTTTGAGCTTCTACCTATGCTGTTTTCAGCCAAGGCAAAGTTTGACAAGTATGGCTGGAGACCACAGTCAAGTTACCTAATTCCCAACTGCTGCACCTTGCTCAGGAAAACAAAGTATCAAAATTCCATTGTACTAATCTTTAAATATTCAGTTACCAGCTCAATTCCACACAGCTGTTTTAGTAAGAAGCTAGGTACAAAAGCTGGCATCTAAATATTAGCATTGCATTTTTTCCCTCAGAAAAAAGTCAGAGGAAGTTTTTCAAAGAACATGATAAGATCTGGAAGTGTGGAATATATGTTCATGGTATTTGACATTCCATGTTTAAATGATTGTCTAAATAACATTGAGTCAAAATTACTGAGAGTTGATCAAGTAAAATAAAAGTGAAGTCTTGTGTGACAGTTTCTTTGAAAAGTATCACCAGTTGGGCAAACCTATCATCAGTTTACTTCAAGGATTTATTTTAAAATTCAAGAAGTTGTGTGTCAAAGTCTAGATGAGTCTTATTTAATTATCATTTCTCAGAGCATATCACCTTTCATGGGAGATCAGATGAAGTGGATATTAATTTCTAGTTTCCTTTGGATTCTCTTTTTGACATATGTATTTGATTTGCAGATCCATTAACTAAAAGTCTCTGGACTAATCCTTGCCTTATTTGGCATATTAAATACACAGTCAAGTGTAAGATAATATGCCTGAAGGCATTGCTGTTTGGAAAAGGAAAATAATAATAATGTTACAAAAAATAGACTGTTGAAAAATATGGAAGGTTTCTTTAAAAAAAAACTCCCCAAAAAATGAGTACACTTTCAGGGAAATTTCTTGTGTAAGGAATCTCAACTCAAGGGCAATCTGAGTAGTTATATGGACTTTTTAACATGCATTTATACACATCCTAACAGACATATGTGTATTCAAAACTTTGAACCGGTGTCATCATGTTTTTCCAACTTGCTGTTACACTATATCATAGAATCAGAGTGGCTTGTGTTGGAAGAACCTTAAAGATCATCTAATTCTACACACCACCAACACCACAATGGGTAGGGACACATATTACTAGACAAGATTACTCAGGGAGCCATCCAACCTGGCCTTGAACTCTCCCACAGATGGGGTATCCACAACTCTGGTCAACCTGTGCCATTGCCCCACCACCATCACAGTAAAGAATTTCCTCCAAACATTTAATCTAAATATGCTCTCTTTAATCTAAATATACTTTCTTTCCCCCCTATCACTACATGCCCTTGTAAATAGTTTCTCTCCATCTTTCTGTAGGCTCCCTCCAGGTACTGGAAGGCCACAATTAGGTCACCCTGAAGTCTTCTCTTCTGCAGGGTGAACAATCCCAGCTCTCCCAGCCTTTCCTCACAGGAGAGCTGCTCCATTCCTCTAGTCATGCTGGTGGCCCTCCTGTGGACTCACTCCAACAGGTCCATGTCCTTC